>PVKU01004571.1:0-20182 GCA_004027475.1 Anoura caudifer
AACATCCGCACCCCGGAAGGGAATGGCGCTCACCTGAGGCAGGCGGAGCCACCGGCAGGGCAGGGGACGGTCCCCCAGGGCCACGGCAGCGGGACCGCCCTCTGCAGAGTGACTCGAGGGGGTGAGACCCCTCACTGGACTGTACGGGGTGCTCTCTCCGCCACCGGGCAGCCGCCCATCCTTGCTCAGGGGCTCCGTAAGACAGGGGGCTGCAGCCCCGGCCTGGGGGTGCTCACGGTGTGGGCCGTCGTGGTGGTGGCCCCGGGCCCTCGCTGATGGTAGCTGGGTGTCCTCTGCTCTAAAGACTCCTCGCCTGTGCAGCCGTGACCCAGGGAGTGCGGGGCGGCCCTGGGTTGCTGGGTGGAGACCGGCTTCATTCTGTCAGCCAACGGGTGCTGAGCACCCACTGTGGGTCCCTGAGAGACCCTGTGCCGGGAGCTGAGGCTTCTTGGGGGTAGGGGACAGGCTTCCTCATGGGGCCACAGCTGAGTGGCCTCCTGAGAAGTCTGGGAGCAGAGCAGGGGCCTGGGGTGCACGTAGGGGTGTGAGGGGCAGGGGATGACCTTCCAAGCTGCCACGGAAGGAGGGAGAGCAATTGTCACCCTTGTCACCCACCCCAGACCAGTGGGGAAGTGGGGATTCGGGGAAGCCTCCGCCCTCCGCCCTCCCCCATCGCTGTGTGGGTGAGGTTCCTGCGGCCACGAGAGGGTTGATGGAGTAGGTGGGCGCTGGGGCAGCACCATAACGTGTGGGGGTCTGCACTTCGGGAGGGGCCCACTGGCACCGGGGAGACCAGGGTGCCCAGGTCCCGGGTGGGTCAGGAGGGGCCTGGGGAGGGAGACAAGCCACGAAGCACCCGGTGCTCTCACACGTGCCCGGTTTACTGAAGACCTACTGTGTGCCGGGCTTCTGGATCGCAGGGACCCACACAGCGGGGTGGGGGTGGTTCCCCCGGAATCCAGAAGAGCAACAGCGATGAGCCCAGCGCACCCAGCCACCGGGAGGCCTCAGCCCTTCTCATGGCTCTTCCCGCTCAGCCTTCACGACAACTCAGGCAGTGCGTGCCTTCTGTCCCGGGGCTCCGGCGGGAAACTGAGGCAGGCAGAGGTGAGGCAACTTACGAAGGTCATGATATCAGTCCACCTGGGCTGTCAGAACAGAATATCACACTCAGGGCGACTTAAACAACCTTTACCGCCCACAGATCTGGACCTGGAAGTCCAAGGTCGAGCCTCTGGCAGACTCGGTGCCTGGTGAGGACTTGCTTCCTGGCCTGTAGATGCCCATCCGCCCGTGGCCGAGGGCCGCGGGAGCCCCCGGGGTCTTCTTGGAGAAAACACACCTGGTTCCATGCAGGTGGGTTCCACCCCGGTCATCTGGTCACCTCCCGGGGTCCCATCTGTGAGCACCGTCCCATGGGGGTTAGGGCACCAACCCACGCCTTTGGGGGACACAGACACTCAGGCCACAGAAGTCCTGCATCTGGCAGCCGGGTGGCCACCCAGACAGGGCCCCCCGGCTGGTGCCCGGTCACGTCCCCTCACCGCCTCTTCTTCCCGGGGTGAGGAGGTCAGATCCACTCCCCCAGCGACTCTGCAGGATGTGACAGAGTCCCCAGAACATGCTCACCCTGTGACTGGAGGTTTGCACCCCCGGCCCCCCACCTCCCCCCACCACCCTGGGGACCCCCGTTCTCACCGCCCTCTCCGTTTCTCCGAGTCTCGCTGTTCCGGATTCCATGTATAAGTGGGATCGGGGTGTCGGCCTCCGTCTCTGTCTGTCTGACTCCGAGAGCACAGTGCTCGGGGGCCCACACTGTCCCCCCGCGGCCGAGTGGTGGGCCCCGGGCCGTGGGCACAGCGACGTCTCAGCGTTCGACGCGGGGTCTCCAGCCCTGTGGATGTGGTGGGCGCCCGGGCTGTATCCGCGCGCTGCTGACGTGGACACGGGGTTCACGTCCTTTGGGTGAATTCCCAGCAGTGGAGTCGCTGGGTCGAGAGGTGGTTCCAGGTTCGGTTTTTCGAGGACCCTCCACACGGCAGCTGCACCGATTCCCAGTCCCACCAGCGGTGCACGAGGGTCCCTCGCCTCCACAAGCTCACCACCGGAGCTGGTTGTTTCGTCTCTTGGCTGACAGCCATTCCGACAGGGGTGAGGTGACAATGTCCTGGTGGCTTCCATTGGCACGTCCCTGCTGCTGAGTGACATTTGAGCACTTTTTTGTGCCCTGGAGGTCACCTGGAGGTCTTCCCTGGGGAAAAAAAAAATTTGTACGGTTTTTCTCTGCCTGTTTTTAAATCCGATTGCTTTTTCTACTCCATTACATGCCCTCTGTATATACTTTGGGTATTAACCCCTTATCAGACATACGATAGAAAAACTATTTTCTCATACGTAGTTTTAAAATCTGTCCGCGCACTCATTTTAATTTTCCTTTTGCGGGGAAGCGGACAACCTCCGGATTGGCGACAGATGAAATTCCCCCACCAGCCACCCCCCTGTTCCAAGATTTAGACATCGGCCACCTTAGAAATACTTAATGACTTTTTAAAAAATTTCAAATAAATTAAAAACTAAATTAGCTGAGGCCTAATCAAGCAATTCATTTAAACATCTCTCTCCGGAAGGGGCACGTACAGAAGGCATGCAAATCCCCCACACTAATCCCCGCTTTCCTAAGGGTCCTGGCGAGCTGCCGGCTTTCTATGCAAATAGGAAGCCTCAGAACAAAGCAGCCCCTGTTCTGGTGGGTGGACTTTATTTTCCTTCCTCAGTTGATTTCTACCTCGAAGAAATAATTCTTCACGAATGGCTCATAGGCACCTAACAATGCAGCTCTATTTTTAGTCTGGATGTCTTTCTTCCCTTTCTGAAGCAAGAGTTCTCTTTCGTCCCTCCTGAGTCCAAGCTGCTGGGGACAGTCCCTCCCAGGCCCAGCGGGGAAGGAGCATCCCAGGGCTGGGAAGCGGCTGGGGACGGAGAACCAGCATCCCTCCGCCCCCCATTCACCATCGCTGTCAGAGTGAGAGCATTCCCCATGCAAATCCTCTCTCATTCTTTGAAAATAACTGAACATTTAAACTCCAAAGTGGTTTCACAATTAGCCGTTTCCTGCGGGGAAATTCAGCCAACGCTAGAGCCCAACCCCGGGCTGGAACAAAGCCTCCCTGAAAACTTTTCTTTTAATGGCACTGGAATGAGGGGGCTCGTAAGTGCGCTGAGTGGGGGCCGAGCTCTGGGGGGCTGTCCAGGGCCCCCTCTCCGGGGCCCACGCAGAGCCTGCACTCAGCAGCATGTCTGTAGGCATCGCACGCAATTCACGGAGCGATTCGGGGCGTCATTTCGTGTGGCTGCCACAGCAGGCTTCTGGGAGTGGGAAGGGAGGTGTCCTCTGTCTCGCAGATGAGGAAACCGAGTCAGGAAGGCCCAGGCCGCTTACTCAGGTCCTGGAGGTTATCAGTACGTCTTGCAGCCAGGAAGCACTAGGGTGAAGGGGAACAGAAGCAGCCCCCTGAAAATACGCCCCTGTGGCAAAAAGATTACTTTCAGTTGAAAGCAGCTGAGAAGCAGCTGGTGGAGACCACCCCCCACCCCTGCTCCCACATCCACCTGAAAGCAGGACATAAATTTCACCTGTGCAGGGGCAAAGCGCACCCCTTGTCCCCGAAGATGAAGATGTGTCGTCCAAATAAGGCTTCCTAAAATCATCCTTACCTTTATTAATTTCCCCACGCACTCACATAACCGCAGTTCACGCCCAGGGAAGCCCAGCCCTCACCCTCTGCCTGGCACCTCTCCGCCACCCCTCGTCAGGGGCCCCGGTCTGGCGGCCTGCCAGGGGCCTCGTTTCAGGGCCCACGCGGCGCCGTGTGCTCGCACCATCAACGTGTCCTCCTGGCAACCTGTCTCAGCAGTCTGACCCCAGGCCCCCACCTCCTGGGGACCAGCCCCTCTGGGCTCCTTCGTCCTGTGTTTCCGAGGTCTGTGCCAGCTAGAGAGGTGGGCACCATCGGCCACCTTTTCCTGTGAAGGGTCAGGCCGTAAGTAGCTGTGGTGCTCGGACCATGCAGGTCCCTGTCACCAGAACTCAACTCTGCCATCGCGATTTGAAAGCAGCCACAGATAACATGCAAAGCAGTGAGCGTGACTGGGTACCAATAAAACTTTATTTAAAAATGGGCAGTGGGGCCAGAGGACGGATTTGGCCCAAGGGCAGCAGTTTGCTGACCCCGATGTGTAACGGTGACCGGTGCTCAGAGATGCGACGATAAAACAGTCCATTTCTATCCCCACGAGTGTGAACAGATTATTAGAGTTTTCTAAAACATACGCTCTTCCGCCAAATGCTACTTCTGTGACTCCACAGAGTGCTGGTCCTCTCGACGCGATGGCTGCGGAGTAGCTGCTGGCCTCGGTCCCATGTGTGACTCCCGCCCGCCGGCACCGCCCCTCCTGCTCAGGCCTTTCATCCCCGGGGAGGGTGGGGGGGGTGGCCGCGCACTTGGTCAGCCTGGCGCAGCCTCGGGCAGGCCCGTGGCCCACAGGGTCACTGAGAGCACCCCCCTCACACTCACTCCGGTGGGCCTGGGCTGGGCGACGGATGACGCACCCCCATCCGTGTGCATCGTGGACACATGTGGCTGCGTACTCCTGTGTGCCAGGTACGGCACAGGCTCTGGGGAGGCGATGACCCATTAGACACATGCATGTTATGTGTGCGTGGTGTATGTGTGTGCCCGCATGCAAAGCACATGCAACATTACACGCACAATGTGTGTGCAGGGCTGTGTGTGTACATGGGCACACACGACATTGGGCCCATGCATGAATGATATGTACACAGCCCTGCAGACACACATGCATGTATATATGATGTGCACACGCAATGTACATACAATATTGTAATGCATTGTACGCACAGTGCACTATAGTGTGTATATGGACACAATGCACCACAATATTATACATACATACACACACGATGCTCATCTGATATTGTGGGTCTGTACACACACAATGTTTACACACCATATATGTGACCTCTCAATACCTACAAACATATGACATACATATGTGACACAGGTATATATCACATGTGACATGCACATGTGTGCATGTTACTTATGTCAAATAGGCCTGGCCTAGGGAGGGAGGCACAGAGGATACACGCACCATGGCAGGGAAGCTCTGGGGCCCTGAGAGCAAGCCGAGAAGGCTTCCTGGAGGAAGGGGCCTCTGGACAGAATCCCAGAGCATGCAGAAGAGTTGGTTGGGCAAAGGAAGAACGCGGAGCTGGACCTGCCAGCAGAGGGGACGGCCACGTGGTGGTTCCAGAGGGGGCAGCAGCCGGTTTGCGGGAAACCCGTCCCCAGCCCTAGCGCTGCTGGGAGGCAGAGCTCCCCCTGTGGGGGGAAAAAGAAAAAATACATGTATTTTTACTTCTTTAGTGTAAAACACTTCTTTCACACCGTCCCAGATTTCTCCTTATTAATACAAGGCCTCATAATTTACATTTAATTTGTTGGTGGTTCACCATCAAATTACAAACCTCTAATTAAGTCTTCCTCTCGCCGTGAACGGGCTCTCTGCGTCGTAAGCCCCATTTGGTCGACCCCGAGTGCAGCACGCGGCGCCCACAAGCCACCGCAAAAACAGCTCAGGAAGGGAGCCTCACCCCGTCTCCTGCCTGGGGCGCTCTGCTCACCCGTGGGGTCTGAACGCACCCCGCGGGGGACACCGTCTCTCACGGCCTTCGCACACCTGTGCTTCCTCGCCGCACGCCGCCCCAGCCTCCAGCCAGAGCTGCGGCGGCTCCGTGGATGTGCGGGAGCCAGATGGCTGAGTTACTATCCGAGCGGCACGAATGTGTGTGTGCGTAAAAAACTCAGCACAGAGTGAACGCTACATAACACATGCTATTCTGCTACCAACATGTGACGTGGAGCACCGAACCGCAACCACAAGCCCACGGTGTGCACACGAGTGTGTTAGTTTTTACTGCTGCCCTAACCATCAGCTCATGCTCAGCGACACAGACCCACACCACTCGCCGTCTCAGAGTTCCCTGGGACAGATGTCGGCGTTCGGGCAGCTCCACCGGGCCCTGCCGGAGTCAAGCCATCTGCCGGGCCCCTCGGACACTTGGGGCACCTCACGAGCCCACCGACACCCGGAAGTCCTGGTTCGGGGTGTGTGGGTGTCAGGCCCGCACCTTCTTCCGGGAGGGGCGGCGGGGTAAATATCCCAGGCTGGGCGGCCAAGCAGTCTCCGCGGCGCTGCTTAGCTCCGCCGCTGGCACGCGAGGGCGGCCAGAGAGGACAGGGGATGACCGGGTGTGGCTGCGTTTCAGGGACACTCTCTGGGCACAGCAGGGCATGGGCCGGCTCTGTCTGGGGGCCACAGTGGCCGACCACCAGTTTGTGCCCGCACCACAGATTCCCTGGAGGTCCAGGGAGCCCACGCGTGTCTCCTCGCCGCACAGGTGTCGGAACGAAGCGGAGTGGGGCTGTGCTGGCCCAGACTGCAGCTCGTGACAGGGGAGCCCGTGAGCAAGGCCCCTCTGCGCCTGGCTTCCGACCATCCCATCCCACCAACACTCCACCGTGTGTGCCAGGATGCAACCCGTCCTTCCCCGGCTGTGTGACACTCGGGAGCGTTCCGGACCGAGGGGCGTGCACCGGGCACCTCATTGTCACCGCTGCCCCATCTCAGCGAGCAGCGTGTCTGCCGCTGTCTTGCCGACGGGTGCATTCCGGTCATCGTTTCCCTGCAGAACCTCGAGGGCCCCGAGTGTCTTCTCCGGAGGACTGGCGGACTTCGTGTCCCAGGTGAGGCCGTGGGGACAGGAGAGCAGGAGGAAGCAGATCTCCCTCGGGGACGCTGTGGTCACGCACACCCCGGGGCCTCGGCGGCTTTCGCTCTCCATGGGGCAGGTGCTCTGCCCTCCCAGCCAGGGCCCCGGGCTGGGGGGGCAGGAGCAGCCTCGTGCGCCTGTGAGATTCTGAAAGCTGCTTTGATGAGATGCTCCCGAGTCTGCTCCCACGCACCGACCGCACACGTGGAGGGGGACAGTCAATCCGGAGGGGCTGCTGGGGTCGCTGTCCCTGGGCCTGCGGAAGACGAGGCCCCGAGGATCTGCCTCCAGGCGTAGGAGAAGATAAACTCGGTGCCCCCCAAAACACAAAGGGAGGTGGTGTGTCCCCACGGAAGCTGGCCACCTTCTCTGCCGGGGCCCTCTGCCTACAGGCAGAAGGTAAATAAATTCGCCTGCTTAGGGAAGCGATGTGGTGAGTGCGTGACTCCGCCTTCCCTGCAGGGTTTACGCCGCATGCATGCGGGGGTCTCAGCTCCCAGGGGCCTGGTGCAGACCGACCCTCCCCTGCTGGGCGTCCCACACTTAAAATCTGAGGGCCCCAGACTCTAGCGCATGGGATCTCAAGCCTCCCAGCCCTTCCAGGCCCGTGTTGCAGTGCTTGGCCTGGCTGGGCACAGCGAGGCCAGGCCGCTGCTCCCGGGTCCACGGGGCAAACAGAAAGCAGGTGTCAGGTGTCCCACGGAGCCGAGGCAACCTCCCGTGTGGCGTCCGCTCCCACTGGCTTATATTCACGCTGCCGTCACTTCTCAGCAAAACAGACACCCGGCTGAGGGCGTGGGAGTAATGGAACCTGAGCTATTTGTGAGCAGCTTCCACAAAAGGGCTGGATTTCCTCAGAATCATCGGAACGTTTGTGGGGAGTTCGCCTGGTTAACGACCTACCCAAAGTTGCTTTTTCCACTGAGGAATTTTTCATCTACGCAAACGTGTCCGGCGGAGACGCATGCCGGGCGGTTCTCTTGAAACTCAGACTGTCACCGATCTTGGCGACGCGCGCTGGGTGCTGCCCTTGCGGCCCACCGCCGCCCGGCTCCGACGGGCCCAGACGCAGGCACAGCTCTGGGCTGTTCGAGCGTCTCTCGCCG
This sequence comes from Anoura caudifer, assembly GCA_004027475.1. Classification (NCBI taxonomy): domain Eukaryota; kingdom Metazoa; phylum Chordata; class Mammalia; order Chiroptera; family Phyllostomidae; genus Anoura; species Anoura caudifer. The sequence continues at coordinate 7,960 of PVKU01004571.1, forward strand.
CGTGGGATTCTGTCGGGCTGCGGGTCCCCACGCAGGCGCGGATCCCCAGCTGCTGCTGCTGCAACTACGTCCTGACACACACACCTGTGTGCACCCTCACGCACGGGTGCACACTCACACACTCCCTGGGATGGCATCCAGCAGAGACTGGTTGTTCTGCATGTAATCAGGTGCCCACCGAAGGCGACCTGGGTCGCTCTGGGCCGATCACCAACACCCTCTGATCGTCGGACGCTAACCTTGGCCTTGTGAGGCAGAAGGCCCTGAGACCGGCCCATTTGTCTGCAAGGCCCAGGATGACGCCGGGACAGACCTGAAATCCAAGCGCAGAGCCGCTTCCCACCGCCGGGGCTGCCGGCACAGCTCCCGGGGACAACCGAACGGTGTCGCCTAAGGAGTGGCCTTGCCAGCTAAGGAGCTTTCGTCGAGGCAACCCGCATCTCCACAGCCCGACTCTGTCTATGGTGCCGCCTGGCACAGCCATCCACTCAGCACAGACACCTGTCACGCATGCTCCTGGGCCTGGAGGGTTGGGCTCTCCCCTGGTGGAACATTCTAGAGTGTGCGAGACAATTAAACGCGTCGGAGATCGGAGGAAAAGCCAAGCTCCGTGCAGGGGACCAGCTCCGGGAGGGGGAACAGAAAGGTAAAGGCTCGGAGGGTGGACCGGGGGAGGGGACGCAGCTCAGGAAGATGGAGTGAAGCCTGCAGGGCTGGTGGGCATGGGGAGGCCTGACCGTGCTTCGGGGGAGCCTGGAAACCACTGGAAGCTGAGGCGTGCCGTGCCGTGAGCGTGTGCAGGTGGGGGCTCCTGAAGGGGGGACCTGCTGGGGTTGGTGAGAGGCGGCAAAGGGACCGCGTCCAGCGGATCACAGACAGGAAGTGAGGACCCCAAGAAACGCTGAAACCTTCTCTCAAAGGGGGCACTTCCGTGATCAGTGACTCGAGCAAGGGGTGGGTTTGGGTCCCGTTCAGCCCAGTCACACGGAGCCGTTCCCCCAGGATCCAATTCAACCGCCCGGCTCCCGGCCGCTGCTCTGAGCTGCTGCCCCCGGACAGCACCACCAGGGTCGGTACACGCAGCCCGCTCCGGCCGAGCGGCCTGTCCTGGTGACCTTCACCTAGTCCTGGCCAACAGCACGGAAAGAGCTCCCCGCACACAGGTGAAGTGTGGGAAACCAGAGGGTCCACGGGAGAGGCGGGGTCTACGCAAGCGGCCGCCCCTGGGAACAGGCGCCTCCAGCAACCCCCTTGTCACCCGTCCTCATGGATGTAAAACCGTCATCTGAAGGGGCACGTCAATTAAGCTGACGTTCACTATCGCTCAGCTGAACTCACACCACCACACTTTCCGGTCCAATTCCGCCCCCCACCGCCCCCCGCCTGGTGACTGACAGTCAGGCGAACACCACTGCTGGCGTGGAAGGTGCGTCTGAGGGCCCCCGCGGCCATTCATCACACGGAGCCCCTCTCCCCACAGGGAGGCCTGTCAACGACGTGCCAACTGGCCAGGAAGCGCTCCTCTCAGGCACAGAATGTCTCAGGAGAACGCCACCTCCCACAGGACACCCCCCTGGCTTCATGCTGGGCCAGCCAGCAATCCTCCCCCACCGGCGGTCCTCTCCATTGGTCCTCAGAGGGGGCCGAGCAGGGGACAGCAGGGGACACGGCACTCAGAGGCTCACACCTGGCCCCAGCCTGGGCCCCAGCTGGGCACCGCTGGGGCCTTCTCTCCTCTCCAGCCAGCCCGAGCCTCTCTGTGCAAATGGCCAAGAACTAATGCTCTTTAATGAATTCCAGTGACAGTGACAAAGGCCCTAATTTCATGTCTTTTCTATTCTCCAGCTGCAGCGGCCATGCCCTGGAGAGTTTTCTGTTGACGGAGGGCAATTTGTCTGACCGGGGAAAGGTGCGGAACCCGCAGCCCTGACTCGGGGCTCCGCGCACATGCAGTATTTATTTGTCCCCCACGTCCCCGTGGGATGTCATCGCCGCCGGCTCGGAGGCAGCCAGCGGGTGGGTTCCAAATTGCTTTAAAGTGAGGGAGAGAAATAATGTTTTCCACCTTCTGAGACTGAGGACAAACAACTTTGTTTCAAAAGGTTTTTTTTTTTTTCCCCAAACTCTCCAGGGTCGCGTTGGAAATGGCAGACAGGCACACCTCTTGTCGGGCACTTTAAAAGAATCGTCGCGGTCTGAATGTGTGTGGGAGGATGGGCAACAAGAGAAAAGACCGCTGTCAATTTCTTGAAAATCTTGAAAAGAAGAAAAGTTGTTTGGTTTTTTTTTTTTCCCCAACCCATAAGGTTTAATGACCCCGTATCTTGGAAGATGAAATTTTTGGTCAACTTAAAAAAAAAAAAAAGACCTTCACATATTTGCACTGCTTGGTTTCCATGGGAACCCAAAGAGGAGCTCGCTAATGCCGAGAGAACTTCTATTTTTATATTAGCACTTCATATCACAAACAAAGGAAGAAGGGGGGGCGCGCGGGGCGGTGCGAGGGCCCTGGAGTCTCTCACTTCGAGCCGGCAGAGCACGGTTCGGCAAGAAGCCGCCAGCGCCGATGTGAAAACAGAGAGTGCGCTGTGCGTGTGGTCTCTCTCGGAGCAGAAACAGGGAAAGGAATGACCTCGAATATCCTTCGTTCAGCCACCCACCTGTGCGCGTTGGTGGTGGCTGTGGGCTCGTCCACGGAGCGACCTGTCACGCTGGCCGGAGTCTGCAGGCCCGGATGGGGGTGGTGACTGTGACGCAGCGAGAATGCAGAGGGGGGTGGGGTTCGGGGTCCGCAGGCCAGCTCCTCCCGGCCTGATGCCCGGGCCTGGGTGGGCAGCAGCCCAAGCATGCTCGGAGGACCCCGGGGCCATCGGATCGTGGACAGGAGTCACATTTCAGGACGTCAAGGGAGCATCAGTCCACGCCGAGGCCTGGCCTGGTTCGCGCGGAGTCCGGGTGTGTTCGGGGGCAGACCCCTCTCCTGTGCAGGAACGGGCCTGGAGGAGAAGCCAAGGCCCCATCGCGGTGGGTGTGACGTGAGACAGGGTTCCGTGTGTGACCTTTCTAAGCCCCCCCCAAATGTTGGGGCCACGAACAACCACAACCGAACAGAAGCAGCCAGGCTCCTGAGTCAGTGCCGCATAGGTTTCTTCAAGTCACATTCCCCTCCAAAATAAACCTATTTTAAAAATAAGACGTGAATCAAACAGCAACAGGAAGCTGACGAACCTGAATGCGAGCACTCGGTTTCCTACACAAGACGGTGAGATAAAGTCCCCGCAATGAAAGCCCAGCGGGCAGACGACGCCTGGTGAATGGGGGCTTCACTGGTGGGAGGGTCTCGGGCGTCTCTGCCGTCTCTGCCACGGCGGGGACAGAGCTGGGGGCAGGCGCGCCCAGCCGGGAGGGGCCCGGGGGCTTTGAGGACAACTGCCATGGAGCAGCCTCTGGGCTCGGCTCCCTGACACCTTGGGATAAGGTGGCCGACACCACCCGGTACTGGCCCGGCCTTTCTTTGAACCCACAGCAGGCATCTGGTTATAAAGGTTTGTGGGACAGATTCCTGTCCTGCACCCATCCATCACAATGACCGCCTGTTCCGGTCCAACAGGGCGGGACCATTGGCCCGGAAAGGAGGAGCAGGCTAACCGCAGGGCCCTCCCTGAACTCTAGACTCCGTCCCGGGTGGCGTGACCAGCTCCAGCCATCAGAACAACTGACCTTCAGAGAGCACTTCCAAATCCGCAGCCTTCCGCAGACCTGGCCCCCTCGGGTCTTCATCCCCACTCTGAGGGTGGTAAATACTCTTTCCGTTTTGCAGAAGGAGAAGTGCAAGTTCAAAGGAACTGAGCAACTCACCGGGTCAGGGTCTAACTGCCAGTCGGCGGCGGCAGGGCTCCGTCTTCGGGACCCGTGCAGGGAGCCCGTCCCGTCCGGCCCTAGGCAGCCTCTCTGAGCAGCCTGGGGACGGAGCGGCCAGTCCTCAGCTGTGTGACGCAGGCTACGATGGCCGAAGGCAAGCCGGGAGGGTTGGGTGCTGGGGAGACGCCCACGGTGGGGCCGGACACAGAGAAGGGGGGCAGGTGGATTGGCCGCAGGAGGGGACGGTAGGTGCGAACGGACGTCTGGGTTCTTAGAACCTACGTCCGCGCTGGGCTTTGGTCCCAGCCTGCCATTTGTAAGTGTTTATGTCCCATCACCTCCTCCAGGTGTCCTGTGCTCCGCCTCACTCTCCGCCTCCTGAGACTCCACCCCGAAGCCCCAGCTCACCCCCATGGGAAGTTCCACGTGAATTGGCAGCCACAGCCACAGGTCTGAGGGGCCCCAAACACGTGGTCCTCCTGGTTTCTCCTGCCTGAAGCTGCTGTCTCCCGCAGCAGAGCGAGTGGGGGCAGGGCTGGGAGGGGACAGAGCGCACCGTAATTGTCCAGGGCTCTGCCGCTGGCTTCTCTGTCACCGATTAGAACAACTTCTGCAAGAAAAGCCTTTCTGAACATCCACCTCCCTGTTTCTCCGTGGCCTGGCCTGGCCCTCCGGCAGATGTTCGGGGAAAAAAATATTCGTAAGAAACAGCAAGACCTAAAAACCCCAAGAAACGAAAGCTGAACCAACTTGCCCTCACCTCACCTTAGTTAATAATGCCTGAGACGGGACTGTCCAATTATCCGTGCTCCCTGTCCCTTCCAGCGACAGAGGGGCACTGTCCCTGACCGAGGACAGGATGCTGCAAATTCCAACACGCTGGCGAGTGTGGGCAGAGCTCGGGGCTCGCCCCAGACACCGGGTGTTCAGAGGCGTTGACTGGGGGAGGTAATCAAGAAATGGAAGACAGAGCCCCGCCCGGGAGAAATCACGGAGGGGGAGAAAGGGTTCTGAGGGATCCGTGAAATGAGTGGGGGCAGCTAGCGATTCTCGCAGCCCTGCGTAATTGTAACACCAATGGCCGCGGCAGAATGGTGGGGGCGACGGCAAGGCATAGGGTTAACGTGATTCCCCAGCCCTCAGGAGGGAGGACCAGTCGGCAAAGGTGTCCGCCGAGACACCGCTGGTCCGTCCAGGCACAAGGGCCGCCCCAGGCCAGGCTGGGTGTCAGGCGCGGGGACAATGGAGTGAGTGAGATGGGGGAGGGTCGTGCCCGCACAGGACGCAGGGACACGCCCAACTGTCGTGAGCTCCACAAACAAAAAGAGCAGGAGATCACAGGGGAGAAAACACCGGCGGACCTATTGGGTGGGCCAAAAAGTGCGCTTGGCTTTTTCCATAAAATAAAAGACGCATTTTTCATTCTCACCAGTAACTGTGCTGATCTGTCTCCTGCTCTTTGCTTCCAGGGGGCGGAGCCCGGGGGTGCTGCTCAGCACCTCCCACAGGTGAGGCAGCCCCACCGCAGAGAACTGTTTGGCCAAAACGCCGGCGGGACCAAGAAACTGCGCACACCACCTCTGACACGTCCGGTCACTCCCAGCTCCTGCTCCACACGCTGCACAAGCCTTGTTTTGTGTTTCAGCTGCTTTTTTTTCCTTTCTTGAAATAATAGAGCATGATATGCTGAAAATGTTGTGTATTTTCTTCCATCTTCAATATTAAAATAGCTGCACAAAAATTCATCAATTTTGATGGTTTTTTTTTTAATGTGTGCTGACATGACAGCTGTCGCAATACAATCTCACAAAATTGTTTCAAATGAAGTTAAAGACAATTACGCACCACCAGCGCCCAAGAACGGAAAACACGGAGCAAACTTTCTGGCCAGCCCAATAGCATAGGGACGCCCCCACACCCCCCCGACACTGCCCCCCCCCGGCCGCCACCACCTCGCGGCCCTGCTGTTTCCCATGCAGACATTAACACTAACTCAAATCGTTTTCTTGGTTGAGTTTTCTTTTTTTAAGGCAAGGCTGCCTTTTTTTTTTTTTTTACATTTTACCATGGAAAATTTCAAACACACACATAACTAGACAGAACACCCTAATGAATCTCTTTCCGCCCACCTTCCGCCTGCCACGCTGTTTGAAGCAACTCCAAGATCTCTCCTCTGGAAATACTTCAGGGTGCGTGTTTCTAAAGGACAGGGAATTGTTTCTGAAGTGCACGACCGCAGGGGGAGATGCTCGGCACCGCTAACCGTCGGGGAAATGCCAGTCGAAGCCGCACGAACAGGAGACGGCACCGTTCACCTGTCTGTCACCAAGCCAGTGCCGGCAAGGATGCGGGGAACCCTGGTGCGTGGCTCGTGGGATTGTAACTGGCCCAGCCGCTGCGGGAAAGGGCGCGAGGCTTCCCCAGAAAACTGCATACGGAGCTGCCACACGATGCAGCAGTCCTACTCCTGGGTGTTTACCTGGAAAAAAACACCAATTCAAAAAGATTTATGCACCCACGTTCACTGAGGAATTACTTACAAGAGACAAGATACGAAAACAGCCTAAATGTCCATCAATAAAGGAATGGATACAAAAAACATGCGGTACGTATATACGACGGAACATCACTCAGGTGTAAGAAAGAATGGGATCTTAGCGTTCCCCACAACACGGACGGACCTGGAGGGCGGCGTGCTCATCCGGTAAGTCAGACGGGAAAGGACCAGCCCCCTCCGATGTCACTGACACGTGGGATCTAAGAAAACAAAACAAATGAATAAACAGAACACGACAAACGAGCCCAGGGATGCAGAGAACGGGCTGACAGTTTCCACGGGGTGAGGGGTGGGGGGGGGGAACGTAAATGAGCGGTGTGAGCACAACCCTATTCTCCCACCTGGGAGCATGAACAATGCTCTTCAAAGTGATCACCTGTCGAGTCCAAATTTTTAATTGTGTGCACACTTCGCAGGTGATTGGCGTGTCTTGCTACCCACCAGATGCCCCTCTGACAGCTTCCCCCTCCCTCCTGTCCACTGAAGAGCCCAGCTCCTTCACCCTGCAACCCCCCGAGGTCTGGATGTGGGGGTGCGACGCCAGCCACCCGCTCCCACCCCCTCACCTGTCTTCGATATTTCCTGCGTTGAATTGCATCTTGAACATCACCTCCTGCTTGCTAGGACATGAATAAATGGGGGTAGAGGGTCCTCCCTCCCCCATCCTCTACCGCATCCCTATTTCCGACACAGTTTCAAACACAGCACCTGTGCTCAAAATGTGTTACTGAAGGAGCAAAAGCGAGAGTCATGAGACGCATGGTGAATGGCAGGTCTTTTCGGTCCCAGGGAGACCACGCACAGGAGCGGGACTCTCAAAGACCCGTGGACGCGGACGACTCTTGGTCTGTGCAGCTGTTTGGACTTGGGCTAACGGCGACACCCGTCCTCTGTAACCATCGCTCAGCGCAGGCTGGCGCCGCCACATCGCACGCCGCTTTCAGGGGGCGGGGGTGACACTGCTGTGTTGAAAAGTGCGGTCAGACAACTGGGTTGTAGAAGAGGAAAAGCATCGCCGCTCACGGCTCGGACACCAGCTGTGCGGCGCGTTGCCGTCCTCGCGATCCCTCCCCACCATCCTCCCCAGAGCGATGATCGGAGTGGCTGAGCTGAACCTGCGACAGCACACAAAGAAAAGAAAAAAATATGGAGAGCTACCGAGAGAGAGAGAGCGCTATTACAGAAGGATGACAATTACAGTGACGACCAATGTCTCCTCAGAAATGAAGCCAGGAGACAATGACCGAACGGTCTCTGGGATCAAGGTGACTGGCAGTGAACACAATATCTGAGGTGCCCCGTGAAACTGTTGTCCGAGGGTGACAGGAATGCCATGAAGACCACGCTGCACCAGCCTCGGCTCAGCACAGAGAAAACTACTGAAGGATGCACTTCAGCAAGAAGAAAGGTGAACCAGACAAGAGGGCCCTTTCAGAAACTATTCTGAGCAAAGACACTGATAAAACAATTTTGTACAGCTCATTAGCCACTTATCAGAATTTTTTATTTAAGAGTATGGAATTAACATTCCAATGAGGTAGGGTGGGGGGGGATCTGAAAAGGAAAAATACATTGAATAACTTTAGATAGACATTGTTATACAAAGTTATGCTAACAACACAGAGATAATACCTTTTAGACTACAGGCGCAAATGAATGTAAGAAAAGCTTCGTTGACCCAGCCAAAATGAGGAAAAGACAAAAGAGAAAATGGAAGTGAGTAGAAAACGAAAGTTGAGAGGTAAATATGCATTGCTGTAACAAATGTGACCGTCAAAATTACCTACAAGAGAGACGGAGTCAGATAATGAAAAATCCAGTTAATGGCACTCCAAAGGGACAGACCAAAAGCTAAACAGCAGAAATTTTAAACAAGCAGGAAATACGGACCAGGCTACACACACAGTGTAACTCCTGAGTTAAGGAACAGATCACAGCAAAGAGAAACTATTTAGAACTGATTGAAAGAAGCACCACTTAATATCAGAACCTACATTATTCAAGTAGTTCTTAAAAGTAAATTTATAACTTTTTAATGCCGTTTTTAAAGTTATAAAATAAATGAGCTCATTATTCAAGAACCTACTGAAATAAGAGACCAGCAAAGAAGAAAGGAAATAAGTGGATAAAAGCAGAAAATAACCCAACACAAAAGGCAAAACCTGGATGATTCATGAAACCCATATCTGGTCTCTGCAAAAAAAAAAAAAAAAAAAAAAAAACACTTAATCAACTAAGTTATAAAGGTCAAGAGGGGAAAAGAGAAGGCATGATCATGTAAGACTAGAAAACTTTATGTTAACCAATGGTCACTGGCACCAGCTCAGCTCCAGGAGGAAGCCCCACAATTTTGGGTGATGTTTATTCAGTGCAAACAGCTGAGCTGTGACTCAGTGCAGCTCTGGGACAGCTCAGCGGTGTTTGAGCTCAGCTGTGAGTCAACCCGCCCGGGGCAAGGCCCCTTTCCAGCCAGACAGCTCTGCCCCTGTGAGCCGCCCTCTCAGCCAGCAAAACCCAGTCCAAAGCCCTCCAGGGGAAAGGAAAATGCACTGTCCCAGCTACCGTGGACCTGACTTACACTGGCAGAAGTCCCTGCCCCTCATCCCTGATTGGTTCACTCTCATGTAAATGAGGACTTCAAATCCTCACAGGTTGATTGGTCCAGTGAGCACTATCCTGATTGATCAAAATGGAGCTGCTCTCATTGGACAGTAAGGATGATGATGGATATAGCTGCACAGCTCTGATTGGTTGAGGAAAGCCTCAGTCCTATTGGTTGAAACAGGATTCCAGAATGCCCTTCATCAGGGATGCTCAGCCTGCAGAACACAGTGCGGGAGGGCGATTCAGGGCAGGCTTGGCCCTTCTACGGAGGGGCCCCTGTGCAGAAATGGCTGCTAGGACCTGGGTTTTTTCTTTTTAATTTGAGCCCAGGTAGCCACCAGAAGCATTTCTTAGTAGGTATCTTCTTTCTCAGGGTCCACAATAACTACATATAAACAGGAATGTTCAAATCCCTCAGAATATTACAAACAACTTGTTGCCAACAGTTTTGAAAACCTTGACAAGAGACAGTTTCCAAGGTAAGAATTATTAAAAAAAAAAAAAATTCAGACACAAGTTCCAGTGATTTTTAAAGGGTAGTTTTACAAAAGCTTCAAGGAAGAGAAATTTTTTTGATTATACAAATTATTCCAGAGAATAGATGAAGCAAATAAAACACCTGACTCATTTTTCAACTCCACTATAATTTGGTACTAAAACAGGACCAGGATGTTAGGGGAGAAGAAAATTAGAGGCTGGTCTCACAAAGAATGTAGATGCAAGAGCCCTCGATAAGGGATCGGAACATCGAAGCTCACTGTGCTTAACAAACGGTGCATGATGGTCGAGTGGGTGTACTTCTCCCGGGAAGTAGGAGTCCGTTCAGGTGAGAGTGCCCAGGTGAAGAGCACGGCTACAGCCGCGAGGGCTCCCGCTGCGACTCCCCTCCCCCACCTGGCGGCGTTCCATGAGCAGGGCAAGTACCACAACACGCAAAACGAAGCCAACAACAGCAACGAACCAGAAACCTCCCAGCAAATCCAGGAGAGAAGAAAATGGACGTGCTCCACCTGATAAAGAGGAATGGAAAAGAGGAGACGGGGGCGGGGGGCGGGGGAGAGGCGGTGCGAACAGGAACTTCCTGGGGAAATTGTGGACCACACGCCCTGATCCGGGAATGTGGGAGGGTGCTGCCGCCCTGGCTCCTTCCTGATGCTGCTCTGGAGGTGCTGCCGAGAAACGCATTTAAGAACCCGAGCTAACAGAAGCCTGAAGGTCAAGAAGAAAGAAACCAGGTGCCATTGTCTGCAGGTGAGGAGACCGTCTGCAGAGAAATTTCAAAAGACTCTACTGGGTACATGTTAGAGCTCATAAGTGCATTCAGTGTGTTTTCTGGATTCAAGATCAATACACACACACACACACACACACACAAATAGTTCTGTACATTAGAAAAGTGCCGCAGCAAGTGTAGCAGGAAAAACATTTACCCAAACCACCAAAACCACAGGTTACCTGGCAATACTTCCAGGGAAAAGTGAGCTAGAAAAGATATCGATGACATTTTATTGACAGACCTAAAAGAGGACCAGAATGAAGGAAGCAATACACTAAGGCCTTCGGTGGGAAGAGCAATATCACAAAGAAATCGGCACTTCCTCAAATCGTCTGTAATTTCAGTGAAATCTCTACAAAATTCACAACCCAAGTTTTGTTGTACCTGGTACATCGATTCTTACGAAAATTCCTACACGGAGTAAACATCAAAGCCGCAAAGATGCTGAAGAAAGGCGAGAACATGACGCATGTGCGTCCCCCCGGGGGGGCACACTCACCCACAGTCATCAGCGGCTGTCCTATGTCCTCTGTGGATGGACAACCAGACCCATAGAATGGAATAAAAAGCTCAGAAACACACACGCGTATATTTGCAGCTTTGGCAGGAGGCATGAAGGACGCCCACTCTGATCTGGTTATCCCATCTTAGGACACACAGATTTTGTCTGGGTGCCCGGCTACTTGAAATTCTCACCTTCTGAGTCTGGCAAAGGGATAAAGCAGAAACTCCAGATGGTGGCTTAGAATTCAGGGGACCCCATCCATACCCTCTCTCTCCACTGTCCCTCCACCGTGGGTGGCGGGTGGGGGCTTCACGTCAAACCAGGGAAAGCAGGGCCATGCCCTGGGGGGCGAGGGGTCTGCAGTCCAAGCAGCCAGATCAGCCAGGGAAAGGCTGTCTCCAGACCGTCACCTGAGAGAGAAGTGTGTGCGCGCCTTGCATCGGCCACTTGCTTTGGGGCATTGTGCTCCATGCAGATCGTCATAGTAACTGGGAGAGAAGGCATTACACATCAGCGGGCCACTCCATAAATTGCGTGGGGACAACTGTCCCACTGATATGGGAAGCAAACACAATTAGAGGCTCGCACTCTGCAGAAATAAACTCCAGATGGAGTTACAAACCAACCTGGAGAATAAAAGCGGAGGGACAAGCTGAAGCGGTGACAGGCCGCCTTCAGCACATGGGCACAGGGAGCTGTCTGAGCAGAACAAAGCAGGAGACGCTCAGGAAACTGTTCACAGGGTTGACTGTGTGGGATTGTCACTTCTGCACCACAGGCGGCCACAGGCAATAGGGATAAACAAGGGGAACGGCTATTGAGAGATGACACTCGGATTATAAGACAGGGTGACGGTTTTTATAATACTCGAAGAACTTCTGCAAATCGTAAGGAAAGGGCACCCAAAGGTAAAGTGGGCAGAGGCTGTCTGCCGACAAGATGCCGTGGAGGGGCCAGGTGCGGATGAACCTGGGGGCTGAATCGCCCCATCACCGGACATCAGGGAGTGGAAGGTGAGACAGTGAGGGGGCCCCATCAGACCTGACACAGATCCCACACCAAGCCTGCGGTGACAGAGCCCCAGGTCGGCGTGGGCAGGGAAGTCCTTAGGAGATCTGGAAGATGGGAGGGAAGGAGGGGCCGTGTAAGAATATTCCGGACAGGGGGTAGCAAGAGCACGCCCTGGGTCAGGAAAGAGTGGGCAGGTCCGCACGGGAGTCTCCCAGTGGGCGAAGGGCAGAGCAGGGAGAGCTGGGACCTGAGGTCCTGGCTGCCTCCAGGGGCTCCAACCTCTTCTCTCCCTCGCTGCACAACCCTGAGACAGGCCTGGGTTTCATAAATACTCATAGCATGGATGGGTGGATGGTGGATGGAAGGATGGATAGATGGTGGTTGGATGGGTGAGTGGATGTGTGGATGG
>PVKU01004571.1:20282-143815 GCA_004027475.1 Anoura caudifer
GGTGAATGGGTGGATGGTGGGTGGGCAGGTGAGTGGATGTGTGAGTGGACAGTTGATGGTGGGTGGTGGATGGTGGATGGATGAATAGGCAGATGGATGAGTGGGTGGATGGATATGATCAGCTGACTACTGAGCCGCACCAGCCCCCCAAACTCATGTCCCTGCTGGCCAGTCCCTTATTCTCTGCTCGTCCCCATGCGCTGGGGACTCTGGGCCACTTGCTGTTCCCTGACAACGAGGGCCCACACTTCTCTCAGCTCTGCTCTCCGGATCCTTCCATCCAACCTCTTTGGCCCCGCCCACACCCTGGAGCACAGGGGTGGTGCTTTCCTGGCTTCTCCGGGGTCAGCACAGAGGCAGCCACAGGCAATGCAGCCCGAGGGCCGCAGTCAGACAGCTGGGCTTCCGTGCTGTAGGCCCGTATCACTCCAGCTCTCAGCTCTTCCGCCTCTAACCTGTAAGTGGGAAGGACTAACACCCGCCCTACCGAGAGGAAGGAGGCAAAGGTCCCAGATGGGGCACCAGGCGCCTGTGAGACTGCAGGGCACACAGCAACCCCTTGGGCCTGGTTGTCTCGGTCGCGTGGTGGACTGGCAGCCTCCTGCCTCTCCGCCCGCTAGCTGCAGCAGGGAACCGGTCAGCCCACTCTCCTTAGGTATGCGCACACACAGTATCCGGTAATCTAAGGAGGAACATCACCAAGGTGTGCGCCCAGTGAATGAATGAATGAATGAATGAATGAACGTGAGAAAGGCAGGGTGGCAGAGCCCATGTCACAAGCAGCAGTCGGGGCGAACCCGCCAGTCTGTCCCAGAAACACCCACCCACCACTAACACCCGCGGCGGCAGGGATCCTGGCTCCTCCTCACTCCCCGCCCCCTACGCCCAGTGGTCCAGCGGTGGGCAGACGGTGCAGACCACCCAGATAAAAGCCCGGTGACTCCTGCTGTCGGCTGCCTTCTCCACTTTAACCCCGCCTTACGCTCCCGACTGTCCCGGTGTCCCGGGATGGAACGCTCCAGGTGGCCTGGGCTGCCCGAAAGCCCAGCTCCTTTGACTAAGGGATAAATGTTAGAGACATCCACGTTTTCAACACGCCTGTGAGCCCACGCGACAGCGGCTCCCTGCTGACGTTGCTTGTGTTTCCCGGCCTCTTCCGGGACAGCACAAGACCTCAGACACCTGGGCATCGGGGCCCTGGTGACCAGGGTTACCTAGTGGTGGGTCCTAGTGACTGATCTTCCCAGGAATTTCAAAGGCCCAGTCCCTCTCCTGACTTGGTCACACGGTTCGGTCTGGACTGCAGGGGCCGCCCTCATGCTGGGCTCATGGTGTTACCGAACAGACCGGTGGGCGCGGGGGGAGAGCCCAGGTACTGTTACCAAAACAAGCCCCCGGCCCCGCCCCCGGGGTCTCTCTGTCACCGTGGGTTCTTTGCCCGCTGCCAGGTGTTAGGAACTGTGGCCCTCGCTGCCAGAGTTTGGTCAAAAGGGAAGGAACCCTTTATTGAAAAGTTACACAGGTTTAGAGTAATGGCGGAATGTCACCGTTAAAAATCCCGAAGTCCCACAAACACCCGCAGTCCTTCCTTCCCCCCTTTGCCCAGTCGGGCCAGTCGGGGGCACCGCATCTCAGGAGAAGGAACAGAAGGCCGTAGCTCGGCTGGACCCCCGGTTCCTCCCAGTCGTCCGTGCTCGGCGGGCAGGCCTCCCGCGGTTCCCAGCACCACCAGCTGTGTCGTTGCCACGACTCCAGTTCTTCATCCGAACCCACGTGGCACCTCCTCACGGCCCTCCTGCGAGAGTCCTTTCACCCCTTTCCTCCCCCAAGGTCCCACCTTGTCCCTCCTGTGTTCTTCCAACACCCTCAGGGAGAGCTCTGCGTGGCCGCTACATCTTGCTTTCCTGCTTCCTAAGCTGTGTGGTCAAGGGAGCCCCCTCTCAGCCCCAAAACCACGTGGTTAGACCCCAGCACGGCTGCCACGCCTGGGTTTAAATCCCGGCATGGATCTTCCTCCGTGTCCCCATTTCCGGCCCCTCCCACCATCGGCCACACCTGCCAGAGGTCCCACAGTTTCAGCCTTTCTGGGTGGCCACGGTCCATCCGGGCAGGCGTGGTGGCCCCATGGCCTGGAGCGAACCCCCTCCAAGCTCTCACGCAGGCGCTGTGACCAGGGGGAGCTGCCTCCCAGCTACACCACGGGTTAAAGCCACGCCCATCTCCCCAGCTAGCCTGCTGTTGATGATGCAAAATAACCACTTTTGTGTATCAGGTATGAAGCTGGCCAGCCGTTGACATGTGAAGTAACTCTCAATGGCCCTGTTCCTTGTCTCCCATCCTCCATGGCGGCCCACCTTGTTCGGGGGCGGGGGGTAGTATCCTATATTTCCTGCACACCCCAAGTTCTGTATCCTGTTTCCAATCCTTCATTTGGGGAGCCCTGGCTGCACCCCTTTACAACAGTGCAGATGAACGCACACCTGGACAGAGGGAGGCGAAGACCCAGGAGGTGCCACACGGTGGCTGAGACTCCTCGGGGGTGACACTGGGGTTTCTCTTCTGTGCCTGGTTTAGGGTTTGCCTTCCCTCCTCGTGACGCCCGCTGGGCTCCCCCCCCCTGCAGCCCCTGTCCTCTGCGAGCCCAGCTGGGCGGAAGCAAGCCGTCGTTCAGCAGCTCCCTGGGAAGCTGGACTTGGCTGGACCTCAGCCCAGATGGATGAGACGCAGCCGTAAATGCCAGGGCCCGTGTGAGCGACGGGCCACACACAAGGTCACCCGGATGGCACAGACATGATGGCTCGGTCGCCCTGCTCGGGGTGATGGGCGCCGCCTGCGGCCGTGGGGAATGAGATTCCGGGGAGAGGGCAGGGCGCCCCCGAGGGAACTGCAGCATCTGTGCCTTGGGGCACCTGTCCCAGCCTGAAAGCCTCCCCCACCTGTGTCCCAGCAAAGGACCTCAGGGGGCTCCTTCAGCATCAACAGACAGTGCTGTTCTAGAAAAGCCTATGGGGAACGGCCCGGCGCAAAGTGCTGCCCTCGTCCACAGTGGGCCGTGGCCACTCCCCGGTCACACCCGGCGCTCTCAGGGCCGCACCTGCTCCTTCAGTCCGGCCCACGCAGCCCATGTCCGGGTGCGCACACAGCCTTGTGGGCCCACCCAGGCCGGCCCTCATCAGCGCCTTCCCTGACGCTCCCTGGCCCACCCTGGCCCCGCAGACTGCCCTCCCTGTCCTGCCTGCAGCGCCCCCACATGCTCGATCGAGGATCCTGCTCCAAGCCAGGCGTGGTCTAGGGTTGGCAGAGACCTGGGTTCTCGCTGCCGCCTGACCCCTCCTCTGTGTCAGGGATGACACCAGCATGCAGGGCAGCGTGGGGGGGAACGGGAGGGGGTACCTGGTGCACAGCAGATAGACATTAAACCAGAACGGGCAGCATTCACTGCTTCCTCCCACCCCTGTCCTCGTTGGGCACAAAGGCCCTTGGTGTCCCCATGCTGGGGGACAACAGGGAGGAGAGGGGCCCAGGAGGAGAAGAGCCAGCAGGCGGCCTCTCGGAGGACAGAGAATTTGGAGCCTGGCTACTGTCACTTCTGTGAGGGCCATGGACTCCAGAGGCCCGAGCTCCAGCCTGGCTGACGTTGGCGGCACCTGCTTCCAAAGGCCCAGGTGCTGGGTCCCTCAGAGCAGTCGGTTCAGACTCCCCGGGCCTGGGCTCTGGGCCTCGGTGCAGGGCGGCACCTGCCTGGGGAGGGGGCGGAGCCGGCCCGCCCAGCAGCCACGGAGCTTCCCCCACCAGAGAGAGCGCTGCTCCAGGAGCCCCCATCCCCCCACCCCCCAGCACCTGAAAGCAGAGCAATGGTGTGACAAAACTCTCGGGTGTGACGCCACTGTGTCACTTCCCATCACGGCGGGGGACGCTGTCTGACCCAGGAAGCGCGTACAGAGGCCCCTGCCCTTCATCCCCACACCCTCGCCCCCGCCAGAAGCCCACCTCCTCCTCATGGGACACACTTCTTTGTTAACGAGGGTTATTTGTTTAAAGGCAAAGAATCTCATCTGATCACCAGAGGCACCGATATCTTAGGCCTTTACGGCTCTTTGGGGATACAATTTGCGTGTCATTTTGCTTTTTATTGCTTTTTATTGGCTGTGGGACCCGTTGGAAAGAGAATGAGGACTATTTGTCAGGCACCGAGGAGACCTGCCACAGCACACAGCGGCGGGGCTGTCACCGGAGGGAAAGGCAGCTGGGGACGCTGTCGGGCGTCGTAAGTCGCGAGGAGAAAGCAGGGAAGGACGAGGGGAGCGAGGCAGCCGCTGTGCGCCCTTCAGTCCGGGGTACACAGGACCCGCCCGCCACCACAGGTCCCCGCAGATTGGAAGCGTTTAAAAGGTGATAGCTCGGGCCTCCCTTGCTGCAGGGACCCACGGGGTCCGGGGCACTGAGAACACCAAAGGGTGGGGTGGGACCTGTGCTCAGCTGGGACATTCCTCAGACGCCTGCAGGGTGAGCCCCTCCCCACCCCAGGAGGCCCCGAGGAAAGGAGTTTCCCAAGGGAATGGAGAATAAAAGGTCAACACCCTCCAGATCCCTCAGGTCCGGCTCCTCCGACAGGAAGCTCCGTTACCAGGACAACCACGCCACTTTCTAGAAGGTCCGACTTCATTCAGTCAGTGTCCACCTTCAGGAGGGCGTGAACATAGACCCCTTGGCACCCAGTGGCTCCACCCACAACCGCCCAGAGGCCGGAGGACACCGCCCAGGCCCAGACACACTGTCCCTCTCGCACACTCGCTGTCCCGCCCCTTTGCTAGGCCACCTGCTCCCAGACCCCAAGGGAAAGAAGAAAAAGTCAAAGGAGCGGAGAAACGCGAGCCCAGGGGCTGCGGGCAGCTGCTATTGGCCAGAGATCTCTGCCTTTCACCAGGGCCCTGGTTCTGAGAGCCAGGCTCTCCCCCTCCCCCGCCAGCTGGCCGTCAGCCCCTGCGGCTGTCTAGTCATTTAAATAATTAAAATCAAATGAAACCAGAAGGTGATGTTTTCAGCCATGTCAGCCATGTCCTGAGTGTTCGCAACCACGTGTTGGGCAGCGTGGCCGTGGGAAGTTCCCTGGACTTGGCAGGAGAATCTTGAAATGTGTCCCGGGGGTAGCTCTCCGGGGGGGGGGGGGGGGGGGGGGGGGGGGGGGGGGGGGGGGGGGGGGGGGGGGGGGGGGGGGGGGGGGGGGGGGGGGGGGGGGGGGGGGGGGAGTGTGTGGACCAGACCAGGCACCGCCTGGTGTTGTAAGACAGGACGGATGGAAGGGGTCTCCCCCACCACCTGGGCGACACCAAGCTCTCAGTCCCCAGGGGTGGTCCAATTTCTGCCCGGAAAAAGCCCACAAAGCCTTGGACAAGTCTTGTCTCCTGGTAAAGACATCAGATTCCTGACGAAGGGACGGTGGGGGGGCCCACCTGGGGGCAGGGGCGCCCCTGGGAATCTCCGTGAATGTGCTTGTCTTTGTGACGACTTGGGGGCGGAGGTGACAAGTGTCCTCAGGTCCCACAGCCCCTCCTGGAGAAGGACGCCCGGGCGGGCGGGGGCCTACCTCCCCTGCACGGGGAGAGAACTCGGGGAGCCAAGAAAGGACTGCCCGCTGCGCTCTTGGACGGTCCCCTGCGTGAGACGCTCCCGAGGCGAGCGTGGCTGCCAAGCTGAATTTGCAGTCCGGTGACGCAGGGAAGGAGCTGGCATTTTATGTCCTAACCACGGAGCCCTCAGGGTAACCCATCAGAGGACAGGGCCCTTCCCCGCCGATAGTCACGGGGGTCGGAGGGCCGGGAGGGTCCCCGCGCTCACGCCCACGCACGAGGGCGGAGGCTACCTGCCGGCGTGGAGACACGCCCGTTGCTAAATCCAGTCCTGGCAGGACAACGCCTGCATCACTGACTTATTTAGTCGCCTTTTCGATGGTTGCCAATAACAACCTGGTTCTGAAAAATTAGACTAAAAAAAGGCCCATCGGACTTCCCGGGCGCCTGCGTAGAAGAGCCTGAGCAGCGCGGTCACCCGCAGTGCGTGTCTGCGGGACACACCCACGGGCTCGCACACCCATGGACGCCCCCAGCTCCAGCATCCTCCCTTTACCTGCTTCCCTTTCTGGAAGCCATGTGTCACCTGGCCTTGCCCGGGAATTCGGAGGTCAGGCCCTAGTGAAAGGAAAGAGGCGGACCTGGCTGCAACCGGACAGCTCCGCCTGCATCTCCCGCCCCGACCGAGCAGGTCCGGAGCCCCACAGGCGGTTTAAAAGGCGGAGGACAGAGAGCTGACCACGTGGACTCCTTGGCTCTTCCCTGAGGCCGCCTGTGCGCTGGCGATTGATTGGGGCCTCCCAAGGCCTCAGAAGTTCTTGATTGACAGCTGCCTACTCCTCCTTGTGGGCACGGAGGCCCTGGTGACGTGGACCGTCTTACACGCTTCACAAACGTGTGGACGGACCTCACATCTTTCCGTCAGGTGTCAGTTCCAGAACCAGGGCCTGCCACACCGAGAACGCTGGGCAGGCGGAAGCAGTTCTGTGGGAGGTTTGCGTTGGACGAGGGGTGGGCGGAAGGGGAGCGGCTTCGTCAGCTGCCCCGGGGTGGGGGGGGTGGGGGGGGGCCTCAGACCCCAGATTAGAGCCGTCCTGACTCTCTCCTAGAAGGTTTCGGTACACCTCCCTCGCCTCAACTGTGGTTTTAAGAGGAAGGAAGAGCACATTTAGAAACAGAACAAAATCCTGACCCGCACCAAAAATACCCGCATCAGACCCGCGTTCGTGACTCAGTTGGCGAGCAAAGGAGGCGTCCTTGTTGTCACAGCTGCGTCCTCTGAGCTCAGGCACCGAAATAGGGTGTTTGGGAACCAGTCCACGGGAGGCAGGCGCTGCGCGGAGAGCGGCCGGGGACTCAGCCCGGAGCTGCCGGCACGGGGCTGGTACAGGCAGCTCCTGCACCCTGCCCACCTCTGGGTCTCAGAAGGAAACCTGGGACCGTGGAGGGGACCGGGGGTATGCGGGGGGGGCGGGGGGACCTCGGACCCCTCCCCTAAGGAAAGCACTCTGCTCATGGGGGACTTTGCCCGTAATCGTTTCCGAATGTCTCTGGCAGAAATGTCCTGGCTCCCACAGAGAAACGGGGGGGGCCCAGATCGCCCCGGGACGCAGGCGTCTTGGGGATTGGCCGCTGCGCTGGAGCAGCTTCTTGCTGCGGGAATCTCATCCGACCGCTCTCCATGTCTATGCGTTTGTCCCAAGCAAAGTTTAACGCGTACCTATTTCGTATGTAACTAGCCGAAAAATCTGAAGACCCCAAAGCACACTGAGGCGCGTCTTGCCTTGGGGGGAGTGAATAGCAGGTAAATTACAAAAACCTGATATTAACACCCCTCCCCCCCCTCAAATCCCAGGCTGCTCCTGGTCCCTGGGCCGGCTGCTGGCCCCCGCGGGCCCCGCCCCCGTAGCGGCAACAGAGGTGGAGCCCACCCCAGCGCCCGTGAACCTGGGCTGCAAGCCACCTGTTCCGTGTGCCGGCGGACCGCCTCATAACTCAAAGCCCAAATTTTGCTTAGGTTGGTTTGCCCTTTTAAGAAAAATTCCATGGGGTCTCATTGAATTGAGAAAAAGTTCAGAAGTCCGAAATCAAACTATGGACAGAGTTGGTTCCTTGCGGGCGCGCTGAGGCGGGACCCCGCTCTGTGCCCTGCCGCCCTGAGTCCCTGGTGGTTTGCCAGAATCTTTGCGCCCGTTCCTTGGCGTGGGGGTGCGTCACCCCATCGCTGCTTCCTCTTCACGGGGTGGGCTCCCTGGTCCAAATTTCCCGTCTGCGAGGACACCAGTCAGAGTGGGTTGGAGCCCACTCGACGACCCCTCCCGGACTGGACTGTACGTGGTAGGGTGTACCGAGAAACACCCTAATGAGGGTGAAGCCCCAGGCTGGGGGGTGGGGGTGGGCGGGGTTAGGGTCCCGACATACCTTTTTCAGGGCACAGCAATAAATCCACAGCAGATCCTCAGCTCGGAATGCGTGGGGTGGGAGGAGAACACTCGAGTCAGACAAAGATGGGAAAAGCAGCCCCTGGTCGCAGGCAAAGCAGACGTGTGACTTAAGCCAGCACCCACATGGTCCCCTAAACTGCAGGCGCCCCTCTCGAACCCCTCAGGAGACCTCGACATTCCATGGGGTGCGTAGCAGCCCATCCCTCTGGGGCAGGAGCGGGCAGGAGTGAGGACCAGGGCCCTTCCGCTCCATCGGAGAACTCCCGCCGGCTCCCGCCGGCTGTGGGTGGCAGGCGCGGGGCACGCAGTTACGCGACTTGAAATTACTTACCATACAGCGCATGTCAACAGGCTATTGGGAGAGTCTAGAGTGGGTGACGGGAACGTGTCAACATTTAAGAAACTCTGAAGTCGCGGGGGCCAGCCCAGTCCTCGGCCACCATCCCCGACGCAGGCGGGCCCTGACGCGGGGTCATCGCGCAGGTGGGACTTGTGTACGGACAACGCACAGAGAACAGGGCTCCGTCTGACGTGGGAACTAGACGCCCCTTTTCAATGTTGTATCATGAAAAAGTCTCAGCGTGTGAAATTGTGGGTAACAAGTGAAATGTGCCAGTGAATTAAAAAGGGAACCAAGGAGCAGACGATTTCAAAGCCCTCATACCAAACCCCGTGGCCTGAGCGGACAGCCCCCTGAACACTGCCCTCGCTCAGCCAGCCGCTGCAAGTCCGGGCCCCCCAGGGTCACCTCACTGGAGAACACCTGGCTAGCAGTCTGCTGCTGTGCAGACAGTCCCTGCTTTCAGAAGAGCGGGTCCCCTCCAGGGTGGCCGCCTGTCACTGGAAGGAAAGAAGGGTGTCCCCGCACAGGCAGACACACGGAGAGCGCTCACACAGACCCCCGACCTCTCAGTCCTCAGGGGTCCTCACGCCCACATCTCAGACCAGGGGTCACGAAGTGACCGCTGCAGGCGGTGGCCTTGGGCGTCTGAAGGGGCCTGGTCTCCGAGGTCTCAGCAACTTCGCTGCTGCCTGACCTGAGTTGCCACTTGGCCTTTTGAATCCCCAGCCTCCTCCTCAGGGACCCATGAGATAACACACAAAGCTCTCGAAACCACGCCACGGAGCAGCTGCTCGGGGACGGGAACTGCCCTGGCCGCCACCGCCCTCGCAGCTGTCCCTGGGGTTTGCCCGGCCTGGGGCACCCCCTTCCTGATGGTGTGGGACTCAGCCCTCACAGGGGTCGTGCTCACCTGGCGCAGGTGTGTGTGGGGAAGGGCACAGGGTGGTGGCAGGGAGGTGACAGGGAACCGGGCCCCGCCTGCCTGCTCCTCTGTGGCACAAACACAGCCCAGGACGTCCCCATGACCCAAGGGTCTCACAGAAATGGGGTCACAGCTCCCCACCCCGCAGCACAGCCTCAGGGCACGTGAACCTCCTCCTCGACCAGTTCCGCTCTCCCTGGCTGCCTCCGAACACCCAGGAACCACCCACCCGAAGGGGGTTGTAACCAGGGGGCTGGAGAAGAGGCAGGGGCCAGGCAGATACGGTACTGCTAAGGCTGACCGTGCACCTTCCTGCCCAGGGCTGCCTGGGACCACGTTCTCCCTGCCTCCTCCCTCCCTTCTCTCCTTCCTCCCTGTGTTCTGTCCTTTATTTTTTCTGTTCTTTACAGTGTAAGTGACACGCAGCGACACAGGAATGCAAAGATTCCACGGGCAGTTTCACGAATCCCGGCACCCGCGCGAACGCCGCCTCCATGGAGACAGGGAGCACTCCCCTCCGAGCCCCCCGGAAGGTTCCCACCGGCTCCCGCTCAGCGTCGCCCTGCCCCCACCTGAGCAGCCTCTGCCTCGCTCTCGGCCACCACGGTCACCCTCCTCTCTCCCGGAACCGCACGCAGACGGAGTCGCACGGAGCCCGACCTTCCAGCTGCTCCGCTGCCCGGGCTTCGCCATCCGTCCCCATCGGGCGCACCACGCGGGCTGTCTCTTTGCCTCCCAGGACTGCCTGGGTGGCCCGTGCCAGGCCTGGCCGTCCCCTCCGTCTCGATGGGCAGCTAAGGGGGAGGGCAGGACACGGCTCTCCATCGTTGCACACACCTTTGGGGCGACACATGTTTCATTCTGTTGGGTGGGAGCGAGGTCGCGGAGCCACAGAGGAGATGCGGACTGGACCTTATAAAGCCTGCGGAGTGGTGTTCTGGAGCCACGGTGCGTTCCGTCCTGTCCCCAGCAGCCTCTGAGAGCCCCCGCTGCTCTGCCTTCAGCCTCAGTACCTACGGCTGTCATGCAGCACCGCAAGCCCAGGTGCGGGGGCTCTGAGGGACCATCTCACTGGAAACTCAGGGGGGTGGGAGGGCTAAAGCACCCTATCAGGGTCTCGTTGGCCTGGAGGCTGCCAGGCCACATTCCGCATTCATTCCGCCACATTCCCTCCCCTCCAGCCACATTCCGCCAGGACTCAGCCGGTTTTCCCACGGACATGAACCATGGCTCGTGGCTGCAGACACGCCTCCCTCTGAGGACCCCTCAGAGTGAAGACCCAGTTGGGAGCTGCAGCCTCAGATGGGTCCCCAGCCCTCCACAACCCCCCTGCCCACCTCACCGTACCCCACTCTGACCCAGACCACAGAGCACTGGACAAGAGCCCCACTGCCCGGCTGAACTGTCCCCTCCTCTTACTGGTTGGGTGACCCTGGGCACGTCTCTTAAGCTGCTCATGCTTTTGTTTCCTCGGCTGCAAAATAAGAATGATAAAAGCGCTGTCACCGGGGCATTGGGAAGATTCAGAAAGAGACACGCCAATGAGCAGAACAGCAGCCGGCACACATGTCACAGATGATACCGTGAAGGGAGTGGCCACGGGGAAGGCAACCGCACCCACGGTGGCCGTGGCCCTGACAGTGGGAGAAGTCTCGCCAGGTGGCCCCTTTATGAGGCAAGACTGGGGGTGCCGCCCCTTCCTACAGCCCCCCGTTGCCCCACCCCCACTCTCAGGGGCAGGGCCAGGCACAGTGACATGGCGTCTGCTGGTGTTTCCAGGCCACCACCCCGAAAATCCTCCTGGGCCCTGCGGTCCGGCTGCGTGGCCACGACCTGCAGCCCCGTAACCCTGCACTGAGCCACCCAGTACCGTATCCGCTCCTCCGGCGGCCTGGGTGTCCGCCCGGCTCACGGTGCCGCTCCCGTCAAGGTCAAACCTCCCCCGAGAGCTTCTGCTGCCTTCCTCACCGGAGTCACAGCGCCCTCTGGGCTGAGGCGGTGCATCGTGCTTCCTTCCTGTGCAACCTTTTGCATGTGGCCCTGATCTTCTCGGTGCAAGTGGTTCCTTCCTGAGCAGGAGGGTAGCTTATGATTTCTCTTCCTGCCCAACACGCAGCAAACGCTCAGTAGTCATTGCTGGTTGGATACCTGGGTGCATGGGTGGGGGGTGCATGGATGGTGGATGGATGGATGGATGATGGATGGATGATGGATGGATGGTGGGTGGATGGATGGATGGATGGATGATGGATGGATGGTGGGTGGATGGATGGGTGGATGGACGGGTGGGTGGTAGGTGGATGGGTGGTAAATGGATAGATGGTGGGTGGGTGGGAGGGTGAATGAATGAATGAAGGATGGATGGGGGATAGTAGATGGATGGATAATGGATGGATGGGTGGATGGCTAGGGAGGTGGAGGAATGGATGGGCAGCTGGGATTGGTGAGACTGAACTGAATCTAAGCGAGTGTGCCACATAGGACGGGGTGACATTTTCATCTCATGCCCCCCCAGGGCAGGGCCCCCTCTCCACAACAGACGGGTCTCAGCCAAGCCATCGTCCTCACCCAGTCAGACAGGAACAGATGGAAGGTGACCCCCTGAGTCACTCTCCTCCTGGATGAACCCACCCAGAGCTCGGCTGTGAGACCAGCCTTTCCTACACATCACCTGTCCTGCGTGAGCCTGTCCCAGCCGCCACCCACACCCCTGCTGCCCTCAATCGTGGCCCCTGGACCTCAGGGAAAGGGGCATTCGGACGGGGGCTATTGGCTCCAGGACATGAGGACACTGCGCTGACCAGTGACCCATCCTGGGCCGCTGGAGTCAGGCAATGAACTCACAGGAACAACAGACACAAAACAGCAGCCGCAGCGAGTGTGCGCTGAGCCCGGTCACGTGCCGGACCCTCCCCAAGGGCTTCATGCTCACCCAGATGCCAGACGAGGGGCGGCTGCCCACCCGCGCACTGTTCTGGAGCGACTGTCAAGGGGACCACTCTGCCTCTGGATCGATTCCATCTCGTGACCACTCCTTCTGCAAGTGTCCAGAAGGAGCCAGCTGTGAAGAAGGTCACCTAACGCCTCCTCTCCTTACCTGAAGGGGAACTGAGAGACAGATCCTGGCTGGAGGCCACTCAGCAGCCTGGAGAGGACAGCAGACATGCCCTGGCTCTGCTGGGGGAGGGAGGGGGCGGGGACGTCCTTAAAACGCAGCAAGTCCTGTCTGCCGGCTCGGGCTGCGGCCCTGGAGTCGGTGGCCGGTTTACTGTGCTGGATCAGCAACCCCCGCCCCGCTGTCGGCCCTGCCGGGCACTTGCGGGAGCCAAGGCGCGGTGATGCGGTGATTAGTGCGGCTTGTCCTAAAAGCCAAGTTTATGATGAGGAGATTAGCAGGAAACGGAGCCCATCTGTGGCTTCCTTTATGGCAGAGTCAAGAGCTCTCCAGCCTCAAAAACAGGCCAGGGCCTCGGTCCAAGGCCTGGAGTCGTGCTCAGAGGCACTTAGATGTGTGCGCGCCAGGCATCGGCACCCGAGGTGACGGAGCCGCCTCCCGCCTCCAACTGGCCACACTGTCCGCTCACAACATCCCATCTGCCCAAAATGCGTCTGCCTCCTTCCAACTCTCACTCACCGGCCAAGTGAGCTGGGCAGTCGCCTCCTCCAGGAAGCCTTCTCTGAACCCCCTCCATGAACATATTTTACTCACTCCCTTTCCCTCTTGGGGCTTGCCCTGTGTTCCACGAGGCACACCTGCTTTTTGCTCCTGGAAACAGCCCTGAAGAACCCTCAGGAGGACCGGGAAATTCTTTGGCACCCTGGTCCCCTCCCCGGCCCCCGCACCCCGGGAAGCCACCTGAGGGAGACAGCCATCCTTGGCTGACTCCACATGAAGGAGGACTTTGACACCAGAGGGCCTGGTCTGGGCTGCAGGGGTCTCCCCAGCCCGGCTCTCCGTCCTCACCCTGCCAAGGCCCTCAGCCAGGGGCCGCCCTCATGGCCCTGCTGCTCCCCCGCCCCCGCCCACGCCCACCCAGCCCCAGGACCCGCTGTGTTCCCTCGTCTCCATCGTCACCTGTTCAGAAGGCACCGCCTCCACCTGCGCTCGGACCTCTGGCTTCACTCTGGCTGCACCTGACCGCCCGGGGCTCCCAGTTCGTACCCGGTGGGCACTGAACCCCATAGGCTCTCCTCCTCTCCAATCAGCTTCTGGCCAGGTGGCTATTTTCCCCATCAGCTCCTCAAAGTCCTGACCCTGTCCCAGTCCCCGTCCTGCCCTGCCGTGGGGAGGGACGTGTCCCCATGGCCAGGAGGCTCTTGCTCTGCCCGTTGCCCGTGAGCACATCCTGTCTGAGCCTGCTTCCTTGCCCTTGCGGAATTCCAGAGAAAGCTCTTTACTGAGCCAGCTGCCTCACAGATCAATTCTGCTAGGACATTTTGAAGGAGCTTGCACCTTCTGATCAGATTTTGTTTCCACACGTAACTCTGCACAGCATGGATGTGCCCCTTGCCAAGACCTTCAAATAGCAATGACGTGAAGAAACCAGCGTTCCCTTCGGGTGTCTGCATTCGCACGTTCGAACCAGACTTGGCGTCTCAGAGTTTCGCTCCTGCCCCCTCTCCCGATGGCGGGATGCCCCAGCTGGTGCCCGTGCCCTGGGACGCAGGGCACAACCCCCAGACGCGGCGGGGGCGGGAAGAGCAGGCCGTCGGTTCAGGCCAGGTGGGTTCAACCCCCCTAGCACTGCTGCCTCCTGGCTTTGGGATGGAGGACAAGTACTTCAGGGGGCTGAGCCCCGCCGCACCCTCCGGAAGATGTCAGCTGGCTGAGAGAATGACCTGGGGTCGCAGTGGGGGCTCCTGGCTCAGCCCCGACCCCGTGCCGCGGTGGCCGTACCCACCCATGGAGCAGCCACCATGGTCTCCGCCTGCGTGTCAGACAGTAGGGTGTGGGGGCCTGTGGATCTCAGAGGGAGAGGGCGGGGCCCCGACCCCTGCACAGCATGGGCCTCATCGATTTGCTCGGAGGATTAAACGGTGGAGTGAATGGGAAACGCTCTCCAAGCGCCTGGCACGCAGCGAAGGCTGGGTAAATATCGACCCTTCGGAATAGCCGCCGACATTTACCCAGCGCTTTGTGCGCCGGGCGCTGTTTCCTCCGAGCACACTACATCTGTTAACTCGTGGAGTCCCACACCTGCCCCAGAAGGCAGGCGTCCCTGTTTCAGAGGAGGGAACCGAGCACAGAGGTGCCAGGTCACTGCCCAGAGTCACGCAGCTCAGCGGTCTGGCTCCCGAGTCGGCCTCTCTGCCACGGGCCAGCCGGCTGCCCCTCACACCGCGTGATTGCCAGCTCACCCTCGTCGGTGGGCTCTGAACCCCCAGAGGGAAGGGACTGGGCCTCGTCACCCCTCCTCCTGGCCTGGGTGCGCCGCAGCTGCCTGCGGGATCAGCTCTGATGACGGAAATGCCCAGAGGCGAGGCCTCGCCACAGCTCGTGGGTGCTCGCCCCAATGCCCCACCCGGTGCGTGGGCATTCCCCACGCCTCCTGCTTCCTCCTGAGCCTGGAACAAGCCCGCACAAACTGGCATCACCTCCAAGCGCAAGAAGGAGCACGACCCCTGGGGGAAGAGGGTTCGTATGGCGGGCCCTTTCCATCGGTCTGGCCACTCCCCCCAGTGCGGGGTCCGCTTGCCACTGGCGAGGCGCCTGAGAGTCTGGGACACAGGTGCCGCCTCACTGGTCTCCCTCCCGCGTCTGTCCCGCACTCCGAGGCAGTTTCCCGCCGTGTGACGACTCCGAGGTTTGGCGTGGGGGGTAATGTGAGAGTACCACGCCTGGTGCAAACAGCGCCGCTCAGCCTGGTGACCGCCCTCCTGTCGCCGGGGGCCAGCTCTCACCAGTGAAGAGGGGAGCAGGTTCTCAAATGCCCTCGATGGGGCGACTGGTCACATTGGGGCTGGACATTTCTGACTGGGCTCCGACGTGGTCGTAGGGCAGCCTTGTCTGACCCACGGGAGAAACAACGCCCCACTCACCCAGTGGGGCCAGCAGGTCCCCGGGCCCCGGAGCCCACCAACGGGGCCGGCCGGCCCCCGGCCATCAGGGGCTCCAATTTTTTCCCACATGCCAGACAGACCTTCTGCTTTGGGTTCCTGCCCAAGCACCCCCGCCACACCCCCACCCCAGCTCCATTTCTCCCACAGCGGCCGGCTGTCTCCCTCTCCCGTCTGCCCACCCGTGCAGTTCTCCCCACCTGACATTTCTGCCTCTTGAGCTCCACCCTGTGTCTTGCTGGCCACCTCCCTGGTAGGAAATCACTCATGTCTTCCTTCCCCTAAAGCCACGGGGCTCCTTTGAAGGGCAAGCAAGCAGGACCCCCACAGAGCCCTTCCTCCTTTAGGAGCGCAGAGCCAGCTGTGCCATCCACCCGGCTAGCCCGTGGGTGGACACGGTGAGCGGCCAAGAGTCCACAGAAGAGGGTGTGGGTTGGGCACTGGGGCCAGGGATCAGTCCTGACTCAACAGCAGCGCTGGGCAGAACAGTGACGCCAACACTCTCGCCTGTGCCTGTGAATGGGGCCTTCCTGGAAACGGGTTCTTTGCAGATGGACCAAGGTAAAATGAGGTCCCACTGGAGTGGGGTGGTTCCTAAGTCCGGGGACAGGTGTCCTTAGAGGATGAGGAAACACACACAGAATACAGGGAAGAGGCCACGTGACGATGGAGGCAGCGGTCAGAGGGATGGGCCTCCCGGCTGAGGACCAGCACGGATGCCTGTGGCCACCAGAGGCTGGGCCAGGCTGGCGCGGGCTCTCACTCAGAGCCTCTGCAAGGGACCGGCCTGGCCTGCACCTGGATTTTGAACTTCTGATCTGGAGGAGACTGTGAGAGACTCGCTGTCTGTCATCACAAGCTCCCGGTTTGCCGTGACTTTGCGTGGCAGTCACCGGAAGCCAGCACGGTGGCCTTAAGATGCAGCCCACCCGCTGCCCCCTGATTCTGACCCCGTCTGTGCAGGCCACCTTCTGATGCGGGGGGCACAGCCCGGGCGAGGGCAGCACTGGGGACCCCGGGCCCTCCTCCACCTCGGGGCCGCTGCTCCCGCATCCGTCTCGGCCCCGCTGGGCAGCCGAAGTCTGCTGCTCCGCTCATCAAGGAGCCACCAGGCTAATGACTGTCATTATGTGGCTGTGGGGTTGCTGGAGCCGGCGACGTGTCATTGTTAACATCTCTGAGGGCCCAGTGCATCTGCAGAAAGTGATGACGGTAAAAGAAGGAACACCTTCTTCTGCGCAGCATGGTGCGGCTCGGAGTGAAGGTTCTGGAAAGAAGGAAGTGCTGGGGGTGGGGTGCTCGAAGGTTACAGATGGGGGCAGTGGACTGAGCCCCTCAGCAAACCCCGGAAAGCACTTGAAAATGTCGACTGACCTGACTGATTGGCCCATTCCCCTGGAGAAACCAGAGAGGTGAAGTCACGGTTGGTGGGGTGGGCGGGGCAGCAAAATGAAGGGGCGGACCGTCCCTGCGCCCGAGCTCAGGACCGTAGGCAGGACAAGTGCCGAGTAGACAAACCATGGAGTCCTCCCCTGTGTTTAATCGATGATGAGAGGGAAGGGAGAGACACATGTCACTCCCTCTGGGGCCTCGAGACCTCGGTGAGGGCCACCTTCACTTTCCCCACCCAAAGGGGAGGCTCAGGACTGTGTTCTGCGGGGTGTGTCACCCATCAAGTCTCATAACAGCCACCCGGAGCACCGTGGGCTCAGACACGTGGGTGGATTCTGCTGACCCAGCCCCGGCCACCGTTCCGACCTGCTGCCAACCAATGTGACTTGCTGGTGGTGGCCGAGCACTGCCATGTGGCCTCTGCTGTCCTGGAATCCATCACTGGTCCCACGTCCCACCGTCTCCACCGTCCTGCTGCACCATGACCCTGCCCTGCCCCGCTGTCTCCTTCCCAGCCCAGACCACAAAGAACGGCCCCACCCCACTTCTCAGCGACGCCGGTCCCCTCACCAGGGCTCTCCTGTTCCCCCGCACCTCCACAGGGAGCAGGTCAGCATGGGGTTTCCAGTCCCGAGTGCTAGTCTCTCCCAGCGGCCCACTCTCGGCCCTCTGGCCCCTCCTCCATAGCCTGCCCGGCTGCCCCGGGGCCACCATTGCTTTTCCACGTCCCCCTCCTGAGAGCACCCAGCACCCTGAGACCTGTCTCCAGGCCCCTGCAGGCTATGAAGTCCTGTCTCCTGAGCCTCTGCCTGAGCACACTCTGCCTGATCTCCTTTCGGTCTCCAGCCCCTTGGACCACTCACCCTCCGGGTCTGGCTGTGATATGACCCAGGTGCAAGCCGGGCAGGAGGGCATGTGTGCGTGGCCCTCAGGGGCCAGCACGGCCCGCAAGGCCCCTGGTCATCCCGGCTCTGCGCTGTCCTCAAGCAGGTGAGAGGCTGCGTCTCTGGGGGTCTGAGGGTGGGTCACCTCTACAGGCCCAGAGGGTGCAGGGGGCCAGGCTTCCCCATGCTCAACTGCATCTCCCCAGACCTCCCTGACACCCCAACACATCTTAGGGTCCCCTTGTTTCCCCTTCAGAGCCTGGGCCTGGCCAGGTCCCCAGCAGCAGAGCCTGCGGTGGGGCTTGGGGCTATGACGGAGCCCCAGCTCGCAGGGAGGGAGAGTGGAGGATGGGGATGTGGGGGCAGAGCAAGGGGTGGCCTCACTGGGGCGGCTGCAGCCTGACCCTCGGGGCCCCAGAGCAGAGCTCACACCTGCCTTGGTCCCACCTCGTATGACCCCCACACCGGCCTTTGGCTGTGGGCAGCTCCCTGACGGAGTGTAACCTGCAGGGAGGGGCTGTGACCCACCACAGGGCAAGATGGCCCCATTGGCAAAGGACAATTCCCCAGAGTAGGGACAGCTCCGGGACGGGTACCAGCTGTCGGGATGTGGACAGTGTCTCACAGAAACCGCATCTCTCTGCCGATCCTCACCGGATCCCGGGGGACCACCGCCTCTCCACTCCTGCCTCTCCCCTGGCACTCCCGACAATTGCCACAGCGTCTCTGCTGAGCTGTGTCACCTCCCGCAGAGGACCAGTGGAGACAGGTCTCCAGGGGCCAGCCAGAGGCCCGCTGGCAAGGAAGAGAAGGAACCGGACAGGTCTGCCGGGCTGATCTAACTCCAGACAGAGTCTTTCCAGAGGGAGGACGCTGCTCGCGATCAGGGTCAGACCAGCCTGGCCGACCCCACGAGCGGCCAGCCTCACTTTCTCACTCTCCTCCTGCCCTCTGCCCACTGCTCACGCACACACCACCTCCCTGGTGCGCGGGACAGGATGTGGGAGAGGATCTGGGCCTGGTGTGTGGGACAGGATGTGGGAGAGGAGCTGGGTCCTCCCAGGCTGGTCTGGAGCAGGCCCCACCCACCCTCCCCCCTGTGGCCCCTGAGCCAACCCCCAGGAGAAACCCGCAGGCTCCACCCCCTTCCCTTCTCACCTCCTGGTCCCAGACCCTGTGGCCTAGCCAGCGTTCCTGCCATCTCCTGGGAGAGAGGAGCCCAGCTGGCCGGCCTCCCTGGCATCGACCCGCATCCGACCGCAACATCCTCTGGGCATTTCACTGCCCGGACTTAAAAGATTAAGCTTAAAGCGTGTCCGAAATAATTGAAATACACGCTGCGCAACCCGAGGCGTACACAGGCACCGAGTCAGGAGCCTGACTAGCTCTGCGGGGGCAGCTGTGCGGCCTGGGAGCGCCGCGGCCTCTCTGGGCCCGGCTTCGTGATCCGTGAGGTG
Organism: Anoura caudifer; assembly: GCA_004027475.1. Taxonomy (NCBI): domain Eukaryota; kingdom Metazoa; phylum Chordata; class Mammalia; order Chiroptera; family Phyllostomidae; genus Anoura; species Anoura caudifer. The sequence goes on from PVKU01004571.1 coordinate 39,352, forward strand.
GCGATGGCATTAGTGTCTGCCTCGTAGGGCCGTCTGAGGGTCAGGCGAGTTGATGTTATAAAATGCTGGGAACAGTGTCTGATGTGTAGTGAGCGCCGCGTAAGTCTGCGAATAAATAAAACATGAGTGTTTGGTCTGCGCCTGGATTCAAGTGATTTCCACCTGCTGTGGTGCGAAGGCTGCCAACAGCATCCTAAGAGAACGCCCCGCCCACACTCCCCTCCCCCTGAGCCTTCCACCCCCCACCTTCAGTCCTCCCTCTGACACCCTGCCCCCTGCATCCCTGCCTCCCTGAGCTCGGAGACACCCAATGAGACACAGCCTGTCAGCTTGGGCACCAGAAGCTGCCTGTGGCATTTAGGGAGGAAAACAAATGATTCTTTCCTGTGACTCTCTCCCAGGGGATGAGACTCTGAAGTGTTTCACAATAGCTTTCCTGGGGTGTCAGGAAGATAAACACGGTTGATGTGTCTGAAGGAGCCCAGGAGGCAGGCAGGCTGGGCCAGGATCCAGGTCCAAAGGTGCAGAGGAGACCGCACTCCTGGGGACAAAGGTTCTGACTGCCACCACCACGCCCTCCCTCAGGAGCAACCCCGGCACCCTGCTGGTGCTTCTCCAGCGCCAGCCCCTCCCGACTCCAGCCCCAAATCCAAATCTTCTCTCTCCTGGCGGGACTGATGGAGCTGCGTGTCCGGCTTGCTGTCAACTTCTGCTTCCAAAGCCCTGATTCTGGTCTTTGATTCCCACTGACACTTTCTGCAAGGAAACACCTGCCCAGCATCACAGCAGATGCAGGAGGAGATGGGTCACAGAGAGCTTGGGGGACCAGGGGGAGCAGGCAGAACTAAACGGGAAGTTCATGGTCACAGAAGATGTAACACTTCTAGGTGTCATGGAGCGGAAGAGGACCACGCCTGAGAAAACGCCCAATACATGATAGGACATCCGAGTAGGGAATCAGGGGAGCATGGACGCTAATCTCAGTGGGCCTCAACTTTCTCACCTACAAACAGAAATAATAATAAGCCCTCTATCACAGGATCATTACGAGGATTAAATGGGTTATACGTATACTGCCAGCAAAGAACAGGGTTAGATGTTTGGGAGGTGCCATCCTCACTGTTTTCATCATCACCACCTTCATCACCATCACCACCTTCATCACCACCACCATCATCATCATCACCACCATCATCACCACCACCACCATCATCACCACCATCACCACCTTCATCACCACCACCAGCACCATCATCTCCATCATCATCATCATCATCACCATCACCACCATCATTGTGACAATGTACCAGCACCACCACCACCATCATCACCGTTATCATCATCATCACCATCATCACCATCAGCACCACCACCATCATCATCACTGTCACCATCATCACTGTTATCATCATCAACATCACCATCACCATCATCACCATCATCATCACCATCACCGTCATCACCATCAATGTCATCACCATCATTGTCACTATCAGCACCACCACCATCATCATCATCACTGTCACCATCATCACCGTTATCATCAACATCATCACCATCACCTTTACCACCACCATCATCACCATCGTTGTCACTATCAGCATCACCAGCATCATCATCATCACCGCAATCTTTCTACCCTAGAAGGGAGAACACCATCTGACCTCTGAAGGATGGGCTGTGCTGGGATAGGGGAGAGGCAGAGGGGAGCTGGTCAGGCAGGCGACGTGGGACAGGAACGGAATGGAGGCTGGGAAGATGGCGGATTCCTGAAGCACGTTTGCGGAAGGGCCAGCAGCCGAACCTGGTGGCGAAGGTTGGCTGGGGTCCGCTGGCAGCAGCTTTGAGGGAACCCAGAGCCCACGGCTCCCCCTGACTCCTGGCTTGGTCTGTCTGGTCCTGGGACCCAAATGTCACCCCAGTACGTGGGTGGTGGCCCCCACTCTGTCTCCATGGACCCACCCTACCTTCCAGCAACACACGCAGGCACCATGCAGAGGCCCAGCTGTGCTGTCCGGGGTCTGCGCCCTTGGGACACCTGGTAGGCCCCCGCCTTCACGGAAGCACGTCCTCCTCCCACAACCCTTTGCCTCGCCCTCCTGGCTCACCGGAGAGGAGTCCTGGGCTTCTTCCTGCAGGCTGTGGGAAGGGTCCCCCGGGCTGGGAAGGAGAGCAGTGTGATAATTAGCTGGCAGGCTGCGGTCGCCAGGCCTCCAGCTCTGGACCGCTGTAATCGGGATAATGTGGGAGTTGATTTGTTCTGTCCAAAATGTACCGTTATTGTTAGATTTCCCACCGACTAGCTTTGGCAATAGTCATTTATGTCTCTTTGCCACCTGGGGGACTCCGGAGCCCTCCGCAGGAGGGGCGCACGGCGCCCTCTGGCTCGGCTGTAAATGCCTCATTATGCTCTCGGCTGCACGCTCGGTCTTTTCTCGCTCTGGGTCACATTTCATTTTGGGTTAAATAATGAAGCCAGCAGACCGGAGATTAGAGCTGTTAAATGATTTTTGCTCCCAGGAAGCAGATGCCTGTCCAAGCAGCAGGCACCCCACCAGCCCTGTGGGCTCTCCCTGCGATCAGGACTGGAAGAAGGGGACTGAACCAGGACCTGTGGCTCGGACACTCGGTGACTAGGCTTGCAGTGTAGTTGGAGAGCTCAGGAGGGCAGCCAGCAGGCCACAGGGTGGGCAGCCAGGGCCCTGGGCCCCAGTGACAGGCACGCAGCGGGACTTGGAGTCTCATACCCATGTCCAGAGTGAGCTCTGGCTGGAGGCAGGCAGGGGACCCAGGGGTGGGAATAGATGCCGTTGACCTCCATGGGATGGCCAGGCCACCCTTGGCCCGTCACACTTTTCAAGTGCCTCCTGGCGTCTCCGCTCGGTCGCCCCAGCACTGGAACATTCCTTGGGGCCATTTTGCTGTGTCCATGCGCGGACAAGGAAAATCTTCAGTGATTCTGGCCTCAACCAAGATAGCAACCCCTGTGGCCAGCCCCAATGGCAGCCTCGCATTCTTTCGAGCCCCCTGCCCTTTCCTCCCCCAGGTGGGGACCAGGAGTCCAGCATGGCCGCTGACCAGCCCCAGGTGATGTGGGAGTGCAGCCAGACTGAGACCGCTCCCTGCATCGTGTCCCAACAGGGCCACCTCCGCTTCCCCTGTGGAGAGAGGGACCCGCCTTCTCTGAGCCTCGGTTCCCTGATCTGGGCAGTGGGAGGCATGAGGCCAGCCGCACAGGACGACCACTCAGACTGGGGAACTACGCACACGCCCCGAGCTGCTGTTACAGTCCGGATTCCGGCAAGAAGGAAGGCCAGCCATGGCGGAGCTGCCCCCTACACGCCCCTCTCACTGGGCCGGGCGCCTGAGCAGTTCAGGCGGGGTGCAGCGTGCCGGGGGAAGCAGTGAGCATTGTGCTGGAAGACGGGGCTCCCCAGAGACAGGAAATTGCTCCCTGTGACTTACAGACCTCGTGTGGAAAGAATAGCGTCATCGCGGGCTTGGAGGGTGTCACACAGAGCAGATGGCACGTCCCATTAAGCAGACTAAAATTAACTTGTGTCAAGTGGCTAAAATAGGCTGGCTAAAACAGGGTGAGCAGGAAACTGCATCCCCAGGAGCCGGGCCGGGTCCCCGCATCCCGGGTGGCTGGCCCTGCTTCGACCACACAAGGAACCCAGCTCCCTCCGGCCGCAGACACCAAGGGCCGTAAGGAAGAGGAAGTCGCAGCTGCCCGTCAGGGCTGGCCCACCGCAAAGGTTGCCATCCCTCCCCCCCACCCACACCACAATTACCGGACCCAAGTTGTGATCCAAGAGGACCCCTGCTTCACTCATCCCCCCGCTTCCTTGTGCCAGGGGGCCCTGGCGTGGCCTCTGAGGTGTCTGAACCACACGGTGCCTGCAAGCTCAGCTCCGCTGGTCTGGTGTCTCAGGTGACGTCCCGTCCCGGCTCAGGCCCATGGACACAGAGCTAATTCCGATGCTCATCCCAGGCAGCCTGGGCTCCCAGGGAGCCCGGGCATCCAGCTCCCTGGCTGGCACGTTGGGGAGCCCTGTATACGGGGTGCCCTCGGGTGCTGGGGCTGAAGGATGTACTGGCCGGGCAGCAGGCAGGGCCGGTTCAACCCCTGCTCTGCCGATTTCTGTCCGTGGCTCTAAGCAACTTGCTTCGTCTTGTGAAGTCTTGGTTTTTTGACGTGGGAACGGGGTAAGACGGCATTTCCTGAGGGAGCGGACTCCCATGTTATAATCTGCACCCCCCCAACTCCAACGCACTGTGGCCGGGATTCCATCCCATCCAGGATTCCATGCTGCTGATTCTGGGCTTGCTGGGGTCCCGGCGGCCGCCGTCGCATCCAATGGCCACACTGCAGTCCCTTCTAACCTTTGCACTGCCCGCCTCTGCCTTCTCGAAACTCCCCGCGTGCCTGGCTTCCGGAACCCCCGTTCCCCTCCCGCCCTCGCACCTCTCTGAGCTCTCTTTCTAAAGCTGCTCGTCCCCTCCGCTTCCTCACCACCCGTGTTAGTCACGTTGGGGGGACAACTCTGTGTCCATCCCGAGACGCAAGGCTGGTGGAGACCCAGGCGCGGTGGGGACGGAGCCCTGGGGAGGCCCGGCCACGCTTCGCCCCAGCGCCGGCGTGGAGGGCCGCTGCCTCCGGCGTGGAGCTCTGCTTTATTTGGCAGGAGAGCTGCCCGGCCGACACCAACCTCATGGTTCCACCCTTCAGAAGCAGTCACCAAGGACGCGGCGAATGCAGTGACAGAGGAGTCTTAGAGATGTTAGGGGCGCCGTGACCCCGCCACCCTGAGGAGCCGTTTTCACTTGGAGTGATAAGCTCTCCCTTTAAAGTTTCCCATCAATGGCGCTCGTAGGCGCTGCGGGAAAACGACATGGGGTGCAGCCAAGCACGTGACTGCAGCACCCACCCAGGTGGACTTTCCCCGCAGCCCAGGATGTGGGTGTGGGTGTCCAGGGCCTCCAGCCTGCTGGGGGAGTCGGCTGTGGTCCAGGCTGTCCCCAGGCCGAAGCAAGAGCGGGTCACCCTTTGGGAAAAGCTTTCGAATAACATCAGCGGTGAAACAGTCACCATGTTGTCCCCCAGAGGGAGGGATGTCAACAAGGGTCATGATGTAGCCTCACATAGGACACCTGATGATGCTGGACAGGTGAGGTGGACAGAGCCGTCCCCATGCGGGGCGGCACCCAGGTACAGAGTGACTGAGCAGGGGCTGGGGGGGGACCAGCTCCACAGCGACAGGAGTGGGGGACTCTCCTGGCTCCCACAGGAGCATGTGATGGGCTTGTTTGAATAATTCTGAGGGCTGGGGGGAGCGGAAGTCCCCCACTCAGGGATAGCAAGCGGGCCCTGTGCCTGGTCCCCGTGATGAGGTGGTCGTCTGGCAGGGGGAGAGGGGATGGGAGCAGTGAGGAGGAGGAGGGCAGAGGCTGTGGTCAGGCCTTTGGAGGCCACACGTACGCTTGATCTCAGGCCCCCCACACAGGCTGCTTGACCTGCAAGACCGGGCGGAGGGGTGTCCAAGAGGTAACCGGCTCCCTCCCAAGGCCCTCCGCTGCACTCCATCCTGGGTCCAGGGCCAACGGGCGCAGAATGACGACGGCCCGGGCCTCCTCTTGCTGCCAGACACGCCCACAGGCAGCGCTGGGGCTCCAGGGCCCCCCGCGGGGCCAGGCAGAGGCGGGGGCTTTGCCTGCTGTGACACTCTGGCTTCACTTCCTTCTTGTCCCTGTCGTGTGTCCCCACCCCAGCTCCCTCACCGCTTGTCCTGCTCGGCAGGTGCCCACCTGAGACCACACGTGGTCCTGTGAGGGGACCCGTCACCTGCAGAGCGCTCACACACGCCTCTCAGCAGCCCCGAGGGTCCCGCAGATGGGGGCCATTGGCCCCGTTGCCCAGACCAGGGACCAAGTCCCCTGAAGGGGCCAGGCTCTCCCCCGGTCCCGCAGATAACGGGGGAGGGTGTGGTCCTACCCGGGTCTGACCTGTGCCTCTAAGGCAAAGCCGAGGACACCTTGCAGTTTGTTGTGAAGTTCTGACCCCAAAGAGAGACCCGCAGTCTCACCAGCCACCTCCACCTCCTTCAAGTCACAGCCGGACACTTCCTCTGGCTGCGTTCGCCCCCGGCCCAAGTCCAAGGCCCTCCCCCCGTCCAGCTCTCCCACATCGCCTTGGTTTAGCTCCTTCTTCACAGTTAGCAAGCTGGTCTTTTCTTGTTATTCCAGCTGGTGTTTTCTGCTCATCTGCCCCCCGGGAGGCTGCGAGCTCCGGGCGGAGCTCAGCCCTGACTCCCTCACCAGCCACCTGGGTCTCCAGGTGGGCGTCCAGTGCACGCTCACTGAACAAGCGAAAGAATTAACCTCGTGACACCAACTCCTCACTACTTCAGGGAGGAACCTGGCCACACCGAGGTCCCAGCATAATTGTACACAGTTCTCTCCAGGTCCGACCAGTCATCTGCAGAGACACACTCTTGCCACGTCGCTGTCACCTCCTTCCAAGGGACCAGACACGGTGGACGGCAGCGTGGGGCTTTTATTCAGACACTGGGACACGTGGGGACAGGAAGGTGACAGCTGTGGTGGTGGCAATACCGGCAGCCACACAGGGGATGGGCTCTCACCTCCGGAAGAGTGGAGAGAACCACCCTGCAAACGCATCCTCGCCCTGCTCCAGGGAGGGCAGAGCCGGAGGGCAGGGGGTGGGGGGCCACGCGGTCCTACGGACTGGGCTGCACGGGGCACTGCGGCTGTGCCTGCTCATCTTCGGCGAAAGGTGTAGTCAGCACGGTGTTCCCGTCCCAGGTAACCGTCTGTCTGGACGAGGGGGAGGAGGGGCTGATCCCTCCCTTGTCCTGGGTCCTCCACCGTCTTCTGGGCGAGTCCCAAGCAATCGGCCGCCGCCGGTCTCCGCCGTCATCACCTGAGGTCCCCGGCCCCCCACCCCCTTCGCAGAGCACTTGACCTCATCTCTCCATCGTCCCCGTGTCGCTGAAAGCATTCTGCGTCAGCGCTTTTGAAAACAAGAAGCTCTGGTCCTTCTCCCGTTGGATCACTTGAAACTGGGCCGAGTTGGGATGGAACTATTTCTACACGCCTCGTCTTCATTCGGTGCTTGAAAAATTACTAACAGAAGTGGTACCTCAGTGGTGAAGGGCGGTATTTACTCCCCCGTTAAATCCATAACAATTTGCCTTGCTAAAAATAGAGGAGAAAATGAAGAGACTTAAGCAGCTCACTCCCCTTGCTCAGGTAACGGTGCCCACGGGGAGACACCGGCGGGCGGAGCGGAGCCGCGGCTCTGAGCCCTTCCCCTGGGACCCTGCCACGCACGTCTGCCCGGCTCCGGTCTGGCCGCATGCCCCCTGCCCCAGCCTGAGCTGGGGCCCCACCTCGGACGCCCTCTGCTCGAGTCCCTGCAGCCCCCCACACTCTGGTCTTCAGTTAACAATCACACCTTAAACACCGATTCCCTTGCGGGCATCGGCCTCACAGCTGGGCTCTGAGAACCGCACCCGTGCAAGATCCGGGTGAGCGCTGGGGGCACAGAGATGAACACGCGTGGTCCTCCTGGGAAGGCCGACAGCCCGGGGGGCCAGGCCAAGTGGTTCCAAAGTCCCACAGGTGTCCTGAAGCAGGGGCGGGGCCGGGGCACGCCGCAGGAGGACCCAGGACAGTTGAAGACATCCTCTGAGCCTGGGTCGCAAGTCATGTTTGCGTGCTTGTCGGGGGAGGAGGGAGGTGGGGCCTTCACAGGCGGGGTCCTGGGGGTCTGAGCCCAAGACAACGCCACATCCCGAGCCTTCAGGACGAAGAGGGGTGGGCTGGCTCCCACCTCAGGATGCCACGGAGAATCCGCCTTGAGGCCAGGGACCCTCTTCATCCTGCTAACAAACAGAAGAAACGATAAGACAGACTTTCATACGCCTTCAAGGGAAGAGTGGCCGGATGCTAGAAGAATAATTCGAAAGTGCCCTGGCACCTCCTGCATGTCAGAGACGGGTGGCCGGGGGCGGGGCGCTTCCACAGGTCCCGCCTTCCAGGAGCTCCGAGGAGGCCGGCGGGCAGGGTGGGGGACGCACGTGAGAGAGACCAGTTCACTGCACAGCCCCACAAACCCCACGGGCAGCGACGTGACGCTCGGTGGCATGTGCATCTCCTCTCACGTCCCACCGGCGATGGAAGAGGAAGGAGGGGTCTTTGTCCCCAATGTGGTTGTACCCGGTGGGGAGGGGGGCTGCTGGCCAGAGCCCTGAGGTGGCACTAAAGTCCCCAGGAAGTGAACACCACCCACCCTTTACCCTCCACGGGCACAGGGACAGTCACAGAGAAAGAGGAAGCGGGCAGCGCCTACACTGTGAGTTTCATTAGCATCAAAGGGCCGCTAATGTGCTGGGTTGATTTCCGGACCAGCCCGCACGCACGGCGTGACTCCCAATGCGGCGTCAGGAAGCCGATTTTCCCGGAAGGGGTGCTCTGTCTGCATTGTCAGGAGGCTGACAAGCGGAATTCCCCGGAAGAGTGAGGCACAACAGCATCGGAGGGTGGCCGTGGGCATTGGGGGTGCCCCCTGCACCCCTGACGTGGCAGAGGCCAAGGGGTCCCCAGGATCCATGGCATCCTAAGGAAATTGGGCCACGACCCACCCTCAGGGATGGCAGTGATGGCCCAGCGAGTGTGCCACCAGCAAAGGAGCTGCCAGGAGCCGTGGGTGAATGCAGCACACCCGCCGGTGGCCGGTCGTTGGTTACGGTCACACAGAAAGGGGGTCCTGGACGATCCGGTTGGAGTCGGGCTTCAAAGAGGGGAAGTGAGAAGAAGGAGTTTCCCGGGAACCGGTGCGGGAGCAGAAGCCCAGAGATGGAACCCAGAGGGGCGCTGGGCGTGGGAAGGGAGGAGCAGCAGCTGGGGGAGGATGGGGGTTCCGGTCCCTTTGGGGCCCACCCAGCCCAGGCTCAGGCCTGTGCCCCAACAGGTGGTCCCTTCCCCAGGGCTTCTCTGTCCGCCCTCCTTTGTAGCAAAGCTCCCCCACCTCTGTGTCCCTGTGTTCCCTACTCCCTGGCACCCTCACATCAATACGGCACCCCGAAAAGGCTCTTGCTGAGTCCACCAACCACCCACAGTAGTCAATTCTTTAGTCTCACCTGACTCAACACCAGCTGACGCCGTTGAGGGGCTGGGTGTACAAACACACCGAGCCAGCGCCCGCAGGACGGCGGCCAGCCCGGGAGCCGCCCCACAGCCCCTGTGGCAACCGGCCCAGAGCGGCCGGACTCGGTGGAGGACCGCAACCTCCTCCCCCCACCCCTCTTCCAGGGCCACGCAGGGACAGCGAGCACACCCCCGGCAGACCCATCGACCCCCTGGTTACCCCCTCCGCTGGTCTTCACGGATCTCCACACAGCCTGTCCCTTCCTCTTCTGCAAAAGCCGTGGTCCCTCCTTTCCGCATGTAAAGCCCTTTTGCGGGGCTGCTTTCCCCGTGACCCCCTACAGCCCCCGGGGGCCTCCTTCGCTGAGCCCCCGTCGCCTCCCTACGCTGCAGGGCTCCGAATCCAGCTCCTGTCCCTCCGTGCACACTCCACCTGAGGGTCTGACCCATGAGTTCAAACGCTGACTGGCCTCGCCATTCCCGTGTGTCCAGCCGGCCCGGCCCTGGGCTTCATACAGTTCCCCGACCCAGAGCATGTGCATTGGACTGTGGGATCGAAGTCTTACACCCAACGTGGCTGTGTGGGTCAGCCACGTCCACGGCACAGCTGCGTAACAGACGACCCCGGCCCCAGAGGCTCCCAAAGCTCTGCAGGCACCTTCCTCCCGCGGCTCTGTCTGGAATCAGGTGGGTTCCGCTTTTCTGCTTCCCGCAGAGATTGACTCCAGGCCTCAAGTTCAGCGGCATGTGTCCATCCCAAGGTCCCATGGGGGCGCCTGGAACACCGGAGGCCAACCCACGCTGGCACACGGATGCCGTCAGCTTGCATCCTGCCAACCACATTCCTTTAGCCTAAGCAAAGTTCATGGCCAAGCCCAGCTGTAGCCAGGCAGGCGGGGCCCTCCAGTCCCAGGGAGGGAAAAGGAGGCACGCATTTGCCGCACGGCGATCCGGAAAGTAAAGGTACAGCGAGTGCGAACCACCCTGACTGACACCCCGACAATACGGTTTCATATGTGAAATTCACCCAGAAGTCGCTCCAGTTCCCCCTCGAATTTAGCAAAGTTGCTGGAGACAAGATCAATGTATGAAAGTAGATGATAGTTCTATGAACTTACAACAAGCAACTGAAAACTAAGATTAAAATACCCTTTGACAACAGCTTTCAGCTGAACAGAAGATGCGTGGAGCTTGTACGTTTAAAACCCCAGACCGCCACCACGAGAAATTAAAGGAGGCGCGAGTGAGCGGAGAGGGACGGGGACGGGAAGCCTTCCTGTCACCCAGCGGCCGGGCCGCCCGGGGTCTGCACGGGAGGTTTGGCACGACTCCAGCCTACATCCCCACACGCATCTCGGTGGAAACTGAGGAACTCCTTTTAAGTTTTATAAGGAAATTTTGAAAGGTTGAAAATAAAAAGCCAATCTATTCTCGAAAAAAATCAAGTCAGGAGATCGGTGCTACTTTATTTTATGACGCGCCAGAAAGTTACGGTAAGTAAGATAGTGCCGTGTCGGCAGAGAAAGTCAAATAGATCAGCAGAGCAAAGCAAGCTCCAGAAATGGGTATAAATTGGTGTGTGTGTGTGTGCAAGTGTGTGTGTCTGCACGTGTGTATCCATAGGTACATGTGTGTGCATGTGTGTGTGAATTAATATTTGTTGAAAGCACCGACACAATTCAATGGGCAAAGCAAAGGGTTTTCAGCAAATGGCACCAAAGTAGCCTCACAGCCACGTGGAGGGAAAACCAGCCCCGCACGGTGCACACGGAGTGGGGGAGGGACGGCCGCCCACGGAACCGTGAACGCCCCAACCGTGAGCTCCCAGCAGAAGGCAAAGGACAGGGTCTCTGTGGCCTCGGGCACACAGAAGTCCCCGAGGACACACAGTCCCCTCTCCATCATCAGAAACAAAAACCACCCTCCTGCCGCCCTCGTGCAGGGCGGCCGATGGTCCCCTGCGCAGTGACTTAGAGGAGGGGCCTGGAAGCCCAGCGCCCCCGCGAGCTGGAAGCTACTAGGCCCTGACCCTGACCTGGCGACCCTCTTCTCTGCAGCTGACCCGCCTTCCAGAACAAGGCGTGAGCGGCTGTCATCGTCAGCCCAAAAGTGCTCAAGGCGAGGTCTCTCTCGGGCCACCTCTGCTCCAGGCTCAGCACTGCGGTCACACACAGTAGGTCCTCGTCTTCTACGTGTGTCTCTTCCGCTTAGCCAGACTGAGGTTCTAGAGGCACAGCCAGAGGGTCCCCCAGGTACTTTGCCAGGTGACAGTGGGTCTCTAGCCCATCTTCCTCCTCTTGCTCTTAACGGCACATCGCTGGAGGCCCTCGAAGCCCCAACAGAGGCGCAGACTGCAGAGCAGGCCTGTGTCCCCACTGTGACAGCCACCCCAGTGGGGACCCAGGAGGGACAGTGGCTGTCAAGGCTGAGTTGTGTCTCCCGAGCCCCGGCCACTGGCTGCCCACTGTAGGACCCTTGTCCTCCAGGCCTGGTTCTGCATCCGAGTCACCTGACAGGCTGGGGCCATGGGGCATGCGTCCCACCTTCTTCACTGCACCCCGCAGCTCCTGCAAGGTCTCTGCCATCCCCAGTAAAGAGCCGAGTGACAGAGCCAGGGACCCACCCTGCTCCACTCACTCCTGCCGGAGCACAGCCTCAGTACCGGATGGTTTAGCACAGCCTCCCGGTCCTGCAGCTGACGTCCTGCTTCCCCGAGACGGGAGTGCGAGCCGGCCACACACACACACACACACACACACACACGCATGGGGTTTGAGGATGCGCCAGCAGGACGGGGCTGATGGGAAAATCTTTGCACACTTGCTGGGTGTGTGTGTGAGGTTTGGAGGGACCACAGTCCGTGGATCAGAAGTTCAGAGATGCCTCAGGAGTTTCCACTGCCCCCCAGGAAAGAGGGGGCCCTGAGTGAGACCCCATCCTGGGGGAGAGAGGGGCTGGGCTGGAGCCTTGGCCTGCTGTGGAGTTTCAAGGACCATGGGCTACCTCCCTGAACCCAGAGACCCCCACCACCTGGACACTCGCTTGGGCCAGTGCCGGCTTGGAGGACCTTGGAGGACCTTGGAGGGATATTCCCGAGTCCTAGAGAACGGACCAGGGCCTCCAGCTGCTCATGAGATAAGAGAGGCAACACCTCCCACACTTGCACACACCACACTGGGGCACCAGCCCCACCTCGGGGGGCGGGGGTGACCCAGCCCCATGCAGATGCAGCCGGGGACCTGCTCCTCCCCGTGGGGCATTTATGCTGATGCGTTAAGTACCAGCCATACGGAGGAGGACATGTAAGTATTGAGCTGATAATGTGTATAATCACTCAATCCAAAGGCAGGGTGGGAGAAAGACACCGCATTTGAGGATGGAAACCGTGTTCGCTGGTTTCACGTGCCAAGCTGGCCGTGAAAGGGGGGAGGAGAGGGAGAGAGGAAGGTCAGGTGAGGACTGATGGATGCAAGAGGCCCAGCGAAGCCTGGGCTGAGAACCAGAGTGGAGAAGAGCGGAAGGTGCGTGCTGCGGGGACAAACGCCCACGCCAGGCCACACACCACCTCCCAGCAGCTCCGCGGCCTCAGCAGCTGGGGGCACTGGCCGAATTGCCACCTGCGCAGAGCCGGAGGAGGCGCCAGTCGGGCAGCAGGGGCCGGCTGCAGTAGCTGAGCCCCAGTGCAGGGGCTCCAACCACCCCAACCTGCAAAGGGGAGCCAGCGGCACCCCCCCCAGTGTTCTGCTTTGACGTGGGGATTCTTTTGAGCTGAAGGCAATCTAGGAGAACCAGGTATCAGAGACACTCTCTGCCGTCCCCCTCTGCCTAGACGCGGGACATGAATGTGCTGTCTCTCGGACGAAGGTCCTCACCGGGGAAGAGAGGCAAGGCTCCGACCGCAGCACTGTGCACGGCTGAGAGAGGGGGACCGGCCCACCACCCGTGGTCCCTGGGTCAGTCACCCTCGGCCCCTGGGGACTCGGTCCAGGGCAGGGCTCCGCCTCCAGCCCAGAGTGGCGCTGGGCTGGCAGCGCACAGCACGAACCACCGTGGTGGCCCTGTGTGGCCGAGGCCAGGAGACCGAGTGACACTCCTGCCCCTGATGCACTCCCAGCTCACAGAGACAACACACTGGTGTCATTTAGTGAATAAGAGGACATTGGAAGTTAATGGCACAGGCAGAGCTCAGGTGCAGGTGCCCTTGTCCCCATGTGGCTGATGGACCGGGGAGACACTGAAGTGCAGACACCGGAGCTGGAAACACTTCTGTGTCACAGCCACGCCCAGCTCCCCATTCCCTCCACTCAAAGGCACACTTCTGTCTGACACTGAATTACTTATGTTTCGGGGAAGCCTCTCCTCATGTTTCTCCGGTCCCGGGGTCACCACTGGCACCTGAGGCGACACCTCGCATGTCACTTCGAGGTGACGTCACTGCAAGTGTCAACACCGGACACTCGGGAGCCATCCCATGCCTGTGGCAGAATAAATAAGTGACTCAGTCACTCTAGTGCAATTAAGTCTCTGGGGAGCAGGGCGGGGCTGAGCAGGAGGCGGGAGGCTGGGTTTCCAATCCAGGATTCAAGGCTCCCCGAAGGGACCCTCACAAGCAGTCACAGCAAGAGGGGACTTTGGGGGCGCCAGCAGCCCATGACTTGGTGGGAGGATCAGGGACCTGGTGTGGACCCCAAGGGGCCACTTCGTAGCCACGGGAGCCCAGACAAGTCACGGAAGCTTTCTGAGCCTCAGTGTCTTCATCTGTGAAATGGGTACAATTGCACCCGCCTGTTAGGGCTGCAGCGCAGCAGGAGCGAGCGCCTTCCCAGGCCAGATCCTCCTGGTGGAGAGCAGGCGCTCCGTGAAAGGGGCACTGATGCTCTGTTCCCTGAACCCCATGGGGCCCAACGCCCACCCTGAATGACCCGAGCTTTTCGCTCCCTGCGTGTCTGAGGCCCTGACACCTGGGGCCTGGCCGATCCCGGAGAGCCCGGCCCCTCGCAGTGATAGGAAACACCTGGTGTCACTGGTGGCGATGCGCCTTTCATGGGCAAACTAATCAATGCAGAGCACACCACCCCCCCAACCTTTCCATCAGCTCCCACACTCTGGGCCGCCATCCGGCCCCAGTCACCCAGGGCAGGGACAGATAGGGCCCGCTGAAACCCTTCACACTGGCCGGGCCTGGGCCTGCTCCCCGCCTCCCACTCCTTCCTGTGGAACCCACACCCTGCGCCCCCCACCCCCATCCCCCGGCACTCCCCGCTGTGGCCCTGAGGGGCAGACATATCTCCTGTTTCTAGAGCATCTGTGAGCAGAAAACCCTCCCCTTCCTGGCAGCCACTTCTGTGTCTGTGTGAATTGCTGCACCTGATTAGCCCAAACCCCCGCCCCGGCTTCCTCAGCTTCCTCAGCCGCGTCCAGACGCAGATGCTGGCAGAGAGGCCTGGGGACACCATGGACAGACTCGCCTGCACTGCCTGGGGCTGGACACAGGGCCCACCTGGGCAGCGCCGACCTGTCCCTCCGGCCCACCCTCCGCCCCATCCATCACCCTGTCCGCCCCTCCCGCTGGGAGACAAAACTTCAGCAGCGGCAGAATAAGGGCAAACTCCGAGGACTTGTTTACAACTGCCTGCTCACAACCGACTCCTGCTTTTTTTTTTTTTTCCAGAAGATGCTAATTCAGACACAATGCCCTGTGGGGGGGGGGTGTCCATTGGAAAACTTGGAGAAGGGAGGCTCTCTGGAGACATGGTCATTGCCTCTTTCTCTTTCACATGGAGGCATTAGGCGTTAGGCAGGGGAATGTGGGCAGTGGGTCGGGGGCCCAGCTGGGGGGGGGGGAGCAAGGCGTGACCTCCCTCCCTGCCCAGGTCAGTCCCCACCCCCCACCCCCCACCCCGCCTGAGCCAGGGCAGGCGACCTTTGCAGGTGAGAAGGCTTCACCAAGCATCTGCGAAGCTCAGGAGCCCAGAGGGGTGGGGGCGTCTCTGGGCATCACCAGACAAACTGTCCCACCGGACCCCTCACCATCCAGGCCCCAAAGCAAGGGGAGCACTTGCTTTTTCAAAGGCTGGTGCAAACCACGGGGGTGTTCACAGAGCGGGTGGTGAACGCCCGCCTGTTTTACCGCCGCCCTTCCGCAAGCCAAGCCCGTCGCCTGGAAATCTGGAAAATCAGCGGACGAGCTTGTCACTCCCGGGAACGCTTTGTGCAGAAGCCAGTTCCCGGGGAGTGAGACGCGAGCGGGAGGAACGCGGGGTGGGCGGCCCCGCCCCGCCGAACAGACAGCAGAGACTCCGGGAGTGATGAGTCCGCCCCGCCGCAGACACCTCATTAGAGACTTTATGCTTTTCCCCTGACAACCGCTGAGAATGCTGCCTTCAGCTCACGTCCCCTATAAAATTCTCTGGGCTGCAAGTGTGTTACCGTTATTCGGGGATACCTTTGCCCAGTAACATAAGCGGATCTGGATCGAAAAATCGCCCTGCATTTTGGAGAAGTGTCAGGAGGCTCCGTGCCACGCCCACTCCTTGGGGGCGGGGCCGCTGGGTGGCCCCGCCCCCAAAGGTGCACGTCAGCACCCTCCCCTCCTTCTGACCCCTCCTCCCACTCTCCTCTCATCCAGCTCAAGGCTCAGTCACAGCAGATGTCCTGCGTCTGGTCAGTCGTTCGGAATTCAGAATGGTCCCTGCGGAAACCATCTCTCCTACCTTCCCTCACTCCCTGACCTCGGCCCGGGGCCTGACAGGTGTCCCGGAGGTGGGAACGCCTGGCCCCGCCCCTTCTGGTGTTTCCGGTCCCAGCCTCGTGGGAGGTCTCCCCACACCTTCCCTAAAAGTGGTCCTCGCGGTTCCTCCCTGGCTTTGACTGTTTCCGCCCCAAGAGTCAGGGCACTTGAATTGTATCTGTTTACTTGTTCCTGTTGAGGTTCCTCCTCTGAAATACGGACTCAGTGAGGACCGAGAGCCTGTCTGGTTTTTTTAACACTGTCAACTCCTCCAGCAGGGGCTCTGGGTGAGTGTTCATGGGATGGGTGGTGGGTGGGTGGGTGGATGATGGATGGGGGGTTGGCTAGGTGGATGGTGGGTAAATGAATAGGTGGATGGTGGATGGACGGGCATGTGGGCAACTGAACAGATGGATGATGAATGACCGGTAGCGGTGGTGGATGGAGAATGGGGGGATGGATGGATGGTGGATGGACGAAGCAATAAGAACATTTAACCCTTTAATCGTGCTTACTCTGCAGCAGGGGGGACCTCGGGGCTTCACACACCTATCTCCCCAAAACCCCTCTGAAGCTGGCGTGTTTTACAGACATGAGTACCCATTTTAGAGACAAGGAGCCTGAGGCCCGGAGAGAGGAGGTGACACTCTTAGGGTCTTGGGGCAGGATTACTGATGAAGCAGGGAGGCCGCTTGAGACTTCTGGTTACAGAAGTGAAGTCCCACATCTGAGGGTTGGCCTGGTTCCGGCCCCATCTTAGAAGAGCCAAAAGCCCCGTGTCCCAGAAAACCCCGGGTGCTGGGCAAACTGGCCTCCCCAGCAGGACAGCAGCGGCCAAATTTCCTAGTGTCTCACTAATTCAAACCTAGGAAAAGACTGAGGAAAGCGGCGGAAGTGGAGAATTGTTCTCAGAAGCATTTTGAGACAACAGGACGGATGGCCAAATAATGGGGAGTCCACAGGGCATCTTGGCTGCCAAACGTGACCACGCAGAGCGGCCGTGCCAGCTGCAGACTGTCCGATTCTGGCCTTTAAGAAAAATCAACCCACTTCCGTCAGGCCAGGAGCTGGGGCAGGGACAGCAAGGAGCACTTGAGTGTCAACCGGAACATAAAAATCTTCTCTCCTGCTCTTCTCTCCTTCGACGTCACAGGTCTGGACAGCTGACCCAGTGACCGCCCCCATGGGGTCCCCAGGCACTGTCCCACCAGACACCCCAAGTCGGGAGGTGATGTTTTCAGTTCTCCTGACCATTAGGTCACCTGCTTCTGCAGAAACCTGGTTCCCAAAGGCCCCTCGTCCCTGGAGCCTTGGAGCAGGCTGCCAGCCTCCCAGTCTGTGGCACCGGGTGCTATCCTGGTCCTGGCTGACCCCAGGGCGACCCTAGGTTCCATGAACAGCCAAGCCCAGAGAGGCCGAGCAGCCTGTCCAAGGCCACCACGTGCAGCTGCCACAGAACCGGATTCCGGCAAACTGTGCTGGGCCCAGATCCTGAGCCCGTGGCCACTCCTGTGCCAAGCCTCTCTGAAGAGCCAGGGACACAGTCCGCACCCGTAAGACGGCACTCAGCACTGGCCGTGGGGCAGGATCGATGCTCAGAGACAGGTCAGAGATATCTTACTTCATGTTCTGTGGACTAATAATTCATCAGCTATGGGGCAGGCAGCAGGAGGGACAGATGTGAGCTGTAAAAATCTCTGGCTTTGAAAAGGCACCAGCGGCCACAGGGCAATGAAGCTCTGGCACTTGGGGACGGGCGGAGTGTGTGGCTGGAAACCACATCACTGGCAGAGGAGAGGGAGACAGACCTCACAGGCGGAGACGCAGAGAGGGGGCGGCGGGGCTAGCGAGAGGGCACGCAGGGAGTGAGGATGTGCCCGCGCAGCAAGCGCGGATGTGGGGTCCCGACAACCGCGTGCGCAAGAAGGAAGGGCTTCGAG
The DNA here is from genome assembly GCA_004027475.1 of Anoura caudifer. Classification (NCBI taxonomy): domain Eukaryota; kingdom Metazoa; phylum Chordata; class Mammalia; order Chiroptera; family Phyllostomidae; genus Anoura; species Anoura caudifer. Next base: position 57,193 of record PVKU01004571.1, read on the forward strand.
CTCCCGAGTATCACCAGGACTCACGTTTAGCTGATCCTACTCACATGCATGTTTGGCTGGAATGATCATTTCAGCCGAGGGATGTTTTCTGCCACGGAGAATAATTACTCTACCCTTGATGCGCTTTCGTGGAAAACCCATGTTCTGCAGATCCACACCGTGCAAGGCGGTCTGCAGGGCCCCTGAGAGGGCGGTCTCCAGCAGACGCGCTCGCCGCCCGCCCGACGCCTGCTGCAGGTCACGTCCTTCATCCTTCGACGTGTGCTTGTGAAGCGTCAAAATGAAGTAGCCTGGCTGGGCCAGGTTGCCCAAGAGCGTGGCTGGGCGCACTGAGCAGTCTCGATAAACACGAAGAATGACAGTCACAGACGTCACGTTTGAGTGCGCACCAGAAGCCAGGGCCGTGTTCGTGTGTTCATCTCCTGCGTAAACGCGGGCGCTCGACACGCACGGTGCGCATGGATCCGGTGCTCGAGCCACAGTCCTCAGAGGACGAGCTTCCGCACCTCCTGCAAGCCCAGCCCCGCACAGCTCAGCCCAGAAGCAGCGAGAACGCGGTGGCGCCTGCAGGGAGGCAGGACTCTCCCGCGCCTCGGGCGGGGAGCACGCTCACAGCACCGTCCAGAAAAGTGTTTGTCGGAACCTGTTACAGCTGCGCGTACTCTACCCGCTCCCTCCAAGACCCAGGGGTGTCTTCCCACGAACACCTAAGAAAAACAAGGACCTGTACCCACCAGAAGACACGCACCTCGACGTTCAGGGCACTTGCATCACAAGAATGAAAAGCTGGAAATAACTCAAGTGTCCGACAAGACAAGCAGAGATAAACAAGTCACGGTGGAGGCGTGCGATGCAAGTCCGCACGGCAGCGGAAGGCGGTGAAGTTCCACCTTGCACAAACCCAGGAGTGAGTCTCGTGTACACAACGTTGGTGAGGGGAGGGGCAGCCAGAGAAAGAGGAATAATACTTCGTGAGTCATTGAAATGACATTCGAAAATAGGCGAAACTACCCTCTGGTAGTAGAGGTCAAGGGTGGGGTTACCTTAGAGGATCATGATGGGGCACAGGCATGAGGGGTGCTCCTAGGGTGCGGGCCACACCCCAGACCTTGATCTCCATGGTGCAGTCACCCTGTGGAGAAGCATCACCATGTCCGTGTGGGATTTATACCGCCCGCCCTGTGGGTTCTGCTCATAGGAAGAATAAAAAGCAGGTAAAACCTACCCTGAAACGCAACACTTCCTGTTACACAGGCCCATTAGTTTTCCTCGGTGTTTACCAAACATGCTTGCCAGCCCTCATCTGTCCACCAGTGAAGGTTTGCTGGGGGCCGCGGTGCGTGGACCCCCCGCGCTGATGCGGGATTGACTTCCGCTTTCATTGGGATTACCATCCCCCCAGACAGGTTGCGGCAGGCAGAAAAGATACGGCTGGATTTCTCCTGACTCTAGAACATATTTGGCTTGAACTTATCTATTAATTAGGTAAATACCACATAATGTAAAATAATTTTAGTTCAATCTTCTACTATTGGACTCTCAATATCCAAAATTTACTCTGTATAGAGAGAAGCCCCACTGAAATACAAAATGTACTTCACATTTTTTTAAAAAGGGAATCATCACCATCATCATCATCATCTTCCCCACCAACCTCATCATCGTGACCACTGTCACTTTTATCATCACTGTTGTCATCACCACCCTCATCACCATGATCACAGCATCTTCATAGTTATCCCTGTCATCGCCATCGTCACTGTCACCATCATCACCGTCACCATCATCACCATCCCCATCACCGTCACCATCATCACGTCACCATCATCACCATCACCGTCATCACCATCATCCCCATCCCCATCACCATCATCACCGTCACCATCATCACCATCACCGTCATCACCATCACCATCATCACGTCACCATCATCACCATCACCGTCATCACCATCATCACCATCCCCATCACCGTTATCACCATCATCACCCCCATCATCACCGTCGTCACCACCACCCTCACCACTGTGGTAAATTACATTAAAATGAGAAGCATACGTTGGCACCTTTCCCCAGAGGTTCCCTGGCGGATTAATCTCCAGACTCCATGGTGGGAGCTGATTTGATAACATACCTTTGGCAATGCCCTCCTTTCCCGATAACGAGTCTCCTTACCCCACAGATAAACAACTTGCCCTTGAGTTGTTGCCTCTGGACCTTCTCTGGGCACAGCCTGAACAAAGGGAGTCGCCCTAGGGTTGCTGTGTGGATTAAATGAGGTAAACCGAGTAAATCCTGGCACCGAGGAAGCAGTCAGTAAATCTTAAGTATCATTGATCTCAAGAAGTCGTTGAGTTGCGCGCTCTGGGGAAATGGGCCACTTAAAGTCCTGCCGCAGTTTATGGGGCTGTAGCACCAGGCTCAGAAATCTCCTCTCGGGCATGGCCACCCTGTTTGCTCAGCGGCTTCACGCTCCCTCCCTCCTGCCTGGGCTGGCGGGGGGGGCGCGGGGGCACAGGGGCTACTGATTTTGCACACCGAGCACCCACCAGGGATGCCCGTGAGGTGGCCAGAAGAGCATGTGACTTCCGCAGCGGCTTCAGCTTTCCCTTCTGCCAGCCCAGTGACAAAGAAGGAGGGTCTGCATCAGGAATCTGTGGCCCATGTCCCTGTGGGACCGTGACCTTGTCGTGGCCGCAGGATAAAGCAAGACGATGGACTTAAAGTGCTTGGTGCAGAGACCACAGCAAGAACGCACTCACTGAACGTTTGCTTTGACTCATTTTTGTTACAAGTCCCTTAATTCTGCAGCAGCCTCACCGCTTGAACACGAGGTTCCTATCGCTCATCTTGAGACAGCCTCCGAGGCCCACCGGGAAACACACGGTGGGGGGCGGAGACTCCCACCTCGAGCACCCGCCTCTCCCTCCGGCCCGACGGGAACGTGGACGCCACTCCCAGCCAACTGGATGGGCACAGTGGTCTCCCTGGCGGCCTTGTCAGCATTGGGATCCTGGTCCCGGCGGGGTTTTTTTTTTTAATTGAAAGGCCGAGTTAACTTTGTCTTGTGGACAGCTGGGGCCCATGATTCGGTAAGCAGCAGAGGGGTAGGACGTCCGCGGGTCCCTGTCACTCTTCAAAGGGTGCTGCTGGAAGCCTGGGGAGTCAGGGCGCCTCCTCCCTTAGAAAAGCCACGTGCAAAGCTCCGCAAAGAAAGAAGAGCTCGGGAAGGGGGGCCCTCGGGACCCCAGGCAAGGGCCTGTTGCTCATGTGAATGGCCCCACCGATGGAGCTCAAGTCCCATTCGCTGAACGAATGGCCCAGCGAATAAACGGCTCTCTAGGCGGGAAGGGCCCCCCTTGCGCAGACCCGGCCTGGTTTCCGCCTTCCTGCTCAGGGAGAAGAGCTGGAACGCAGGCTTGGCAACAAGAGGAGCCCATGTCCAGGCCCACCACTCCGGCTCCGTTAGGCATATTGTGCGGCTCCCTGGGTTGTGACCTTGTTTGCAAAACGTCATCAGCGGGGCTCACGGGATCAGGCCCTGGCTGCCCGTGGGGACCAAATGGAGCTGTGGACAACAGGAAGCCTTCCGGCCGTGGCTAAAAGGGTTTAACTTCACTCACGCGGCAGGGGTGGGCAGTCCTGAGCTAGTGGGATGGTCCAAGGTGGCATGTGACACCGAGGTCACCCCCCCCCGCTCCACCGTCATTGCTGTGGCGCTTACACTCATTGCCCCAAGGTGGCTGCTGTGCCTCCAGCCATCACTTCCAGCTTTCACCAGGAACAAAAAAAGGAAGGTGGGAGGGGTGAGGGGCAAAAAGCCTCCTCCCAGAAAGCCCTTGCACTTTAGTTTGTGAGGGGCTACTCTCTGTGGTCATATTCACTTGGAGCTTATTGGCAAAACTGGGTTACCTGGCAATAGTGCCCACTGGGCATAGGTCACTGCACACAAACCCAGATTCTGTGACTGAGGAAGCAGGGGGGCAGCGGACGCCGGGTTGGCCAAGGAGCAGCGTGTGTCCCTTCATGGGACACGGGAGGTACCGAACATCAGTCAGCCTCCTGCTGATACCCCGCCCCCCACCCCGCCCGTCCCCTTCCAGCCCTCTGCTCTGCCTGCACGGTGCGAGCATGCCATATCGCGGAAACCCAAGCTTCCCCCGAAGGCAGCCTGGACATCTTGCAAATCGCCGCACCGCATGAAGGAGTTGAAAGATTAGACCATTTCGCCCGATGCCAATTGCTGCTTTTCCTGAATCCGTGTTTGGAGGAGTGGGCTTTAAATCAGCCGGCCGCGTTTAGGCAGCCTTTTGTGCGCAGGCGTTATACCTGGAGCTGTCACAGCGCCCAAGAGGGATGAGGCAGGGGACCCTGGCGCCGCCGCCGCCGCCACAGCCACGGAGGCTGCAGACTGAGTTAACAGAGTCTGTGTGAGAAGCGCCCACGCGCAAGAATCCGGAAAGAAAGCTTGCTGTGGCGCCATCTTGTACGACCGGACACCCCAGTCACCTCCCAAAACGCTGTCATTTCTCTCGTAGGCCTGTCTGCACCTTTTCTCAAGGACACAAGCTGAGACAGAGGCGGCGAGGACGGGGAGGAAACCGAGGGCGAGGAAGGCAGCAGGACCTGGGCTCCCTGTGACACGTGCGTGCCCAGCGGATCAGCTCCCGGGAGAACAATCACCGATGGCTCATGCATCCGGAGCTCGGTGGACAACGGTGGCCGAAGGGCTCGCGATGGATCAGGAGCCGCTGACCGGTGCCGTGACCCACAGAGCCTTCCGGCTGGCCTCAGGCGTGTTCGTGTGGACTTAGAAGGTGTTCTCACTGGAACATGTGTTCACGCGAGGACTGCCTCTCTAGCACGCTCCCCGCTTTCCGCCTGCAGTTGGCCGGGGGCGATGCCCTCGCCAGGCCCACGCCAGGCCTGCACCGGCCCCTCACAGGACGCAGGGAGGGGTCTGGGTCTGGGGAGGCAGCTGCCTGACTTCATGGTTCTTTCTGGCACTAACCTCCTGCAGGTGAAAGAGAAGGAGGTGCTGGGGAGGTGTGTGTGTGTGGGGGGGGGGTGATGCAGCCGAGGTCTCGGGGGCCTGGGGCCGACCTCAGTGCAGGTCCGGTGGTTCCAGCCGTGGGGTCCAGCCAGACAGGGGCAGGCCCTGTGGCCCGGCTCTGACGCTCGTGGGGAGACAGGTGTCCTGGGCCGTCCACATCAATAGGCGGGTGAAAGCCAGAACCCTGGCCCTTCCCCGCAGCCCACGTGCCCAGCAGCCAGGGAAACAAAGCCCATTCAAAGAGGTGGCCGAGGCCAGGAAGGGGGGAGGCCCTTGCTGCCACCCCCACCCGGTGCCCACCTGCAGGCCCCCTCATATCCCACACCCAGCAGTCCCGGGGCCTTGTCCACAGGCCCACATCAGGGCACAACTGTCATCCAGATAGCACTTGTCTGCCAACACCCGGCTGGGGGCGGCACAACCCTTGGGGGCAACACGCTGCTTTCTAACTGATGCTCAGGTCCGGCTGCCCGCTCGCTAGGGCCTGACCAGGAGCCCAGAGCTCAGCTTTCCTGCTGGTCAGCCAGCAGGGCCAGGCCCTCAGCTCCGCATGGGACATGGGCTCGGGGATGGGTCTGACCCTCGGAAGAGTCAAGCAATCCACGAGCAAACGCAAGTTGCGCGGAACGCTGCGGAACGCCTGCCTGCAGAGTCGTAGTTGCAGACGCAAAAACTGAACCGTGTGCCCGAGCCCGGCTTGCGCTTAAAACTCCAGCATGACGCTGCAGAAGCCGCTCGACCCCTGACCCTCTGTGTCCCCTTCTTTAACCTGGGAAGACCACCCGGGGAACGTGTGGAGAAGGCCCGGGTTGCGCGGGGAGATGGGCCCTGATTGGCACATCGGGAGCCGCGGTGCGAGGCGGTCGAAGGAGCCCCGCAGGCCTGCTCAGCAGCGCAGTGACCTGCCCTGGTGAGGTGTCCTCACTCCCACCGCAGGCCCCTCCCACCCGCCCAAGAGGGAACCTTGCGGCTGCAGTTACCAGCATCAAACGCCAGATGGTCGGGGGTGGGGGGTGGGGTGGCTAGTGTTTACCCAGAGCTCCCTGGTGTCCACGAGCCAGTTCAGCCCGCCCTTTTTATGGCTCACATTACACGTGACACGGCCGCCACGACCTTTCCCGTGGGACCTTTCCGCCTCATTATTCTCTAACCCGGCGACGCAGGCTATTACCCGGGCAGCTCTGGAATCACACATTCTGGGTTTGGGTGTGGGCTCCACCCATTTCTGGCTCCGGGGACCTCAGACTGGCCGCTGCATCTGGGCGGCCTCCGTCTCCTCGTTGGTGGAATGACGAAAATGACGCATGCAGCTCAGAGGGCTTGGGGGGCTGTAGTTCACGGCGGTGGACCCGCCCTAGGTGACCTCATTGGCTCCTCCCCCCCAACGTCCACGCCTGCGTGTGATCCCGCCCCTTAAATGTGGGCGGGACTTGCGGCCTGCTTCTAACACTGGGCTGTGGCAAAGGTAAAGGGACTTGGCGGATGTGAATAAGGTCCCCACTCCGTGGACTCGGAGTTCATCAGAAGGGCGAGCATCCTGGGTGGGCCAGGTCAAACCAGGCGCGCCCTTTCAAAGAGGGGCGGGGCCCTCCCCGAAGTCGGAGGCAGCAAGCGGCAGACTCTCGCCTACACTGGCCACCAAGAACAGAGTAACCGAAAGTTCTTCAGATGCCTAGAAGGGAACGCGGCCACCCACCTGGGCACACTTAGCAGCAGGTCCCTGCGGACCTAGCCCCCAGGGCAGACTTCAGCCCGGTGAGCTCCTGAGTGGAGCACCCCGCAGGGCTGAGCCCCAGGTCTGCCAGCCCACAGAACCCGCTGGGGCCGCCCCACGCGTGGCAGGGGGTTATGTCACAACGGAAAACTCCTACAGACACCCACGTGGGACGCTGAGCGTGGAGCCCCTCACGTGGCAGGCTGAGTGCCCGTGTTGCATAATTATGTAGGTGGCACCTGTAGGCAGGGATCCCAATGAGCCTGGTCCAGGAGGCCGATCTTGGGGCTGTTAGACCAGCTGCGGCACCTGCCTCGGGGCCAGGCGGGCTCACCGGCTGCGCCAGGAGATGAGATTCTGGCCAAAGACTCCCGAGGCCAGGACCTGAAAGGCAGTGACTTCCTGCACCGGGGAACCCAAGCGATTGTCTCACCCGGCCAGGCCCGAGGTTTCCTTCTCAAGCCTAGTTCGTCTCGAGCAGGCGGAAAGAGGGCTCTGAGCGAGGCGGTGTGCGCAGCCGGGCGCTGGGACGCCGGAGTTCGACCCCAGCCACGCTCTGAAATCTCCGTGATCACCCCCATCTCGGGGGGCCCAGGGCTGAGCCTCCGCTGCTGGGACATCCCTAATCCGGCGCCTAGTAAAGCAACCTGGCGCTAATGTTCCCCCAAACCCCACCTCCCCCCAAAACTCTGCCTCGTATCAACAGCAGATACATGTTTATCAACTTTTAAATCACCTTCTCACTGAAACGTCTTTAATGCTATTACACTGCATGTTCCAGGTGCGTGCGTGCCCCGCCCCCTGGTAACCGGGGGTGTCCACGTGCCTTCCTTGCACGGACATTCTCCAGGTCCGTTTGGAAATTATTCTTTGGTTAGGATCGCACAGCTGCCTGTCTCAGTACCCACCCCATGAACCTTGTTGCCATGAAGTCGCCTGGAGGAAAATGAAGCAGGCGCAGCCCCACTGCCAGCTCCACGGAGAAGCCCAGGATCCAGCAACGCGGCAGGAGGAAGCCCGGTGCTCGTCCACGCGGGAGCTGGTGCATCCGGGCCCACCCTGCGCGGAGGGCGTCGGGGTCAGACGGAAGGAGAGATGCCCACGCAGGACCCCGGGGGCTTGGAAGGACTTCAAAATGCCAAACCTGCCCTGGCCTCTTTCCCCGCCTACGGCCACCGGGGTGAGGACATCCCCCCAAATCTCACCCTGAAGATTTAAAAACTTGCCTGGCTAACCCTCCAGGGGAAAGGTGGCCCTTCCATGTCCCCAGCCATGTGGTTACTGGTCACAAGTCAGGACGGCTGACCCTGAACAACACGGGGACTAGGGGGGCCAACCCCCCGCCCAGTCACGTCCACACAGAACATCTGACGCCCCCAAAACTTAACTAACTACTGGGTTGTTCAAAAAGTCCGTTGAGTTTTTCCTACACAATAAAAGACACGTTTTGTGACGTTCACCCATAACCCCATTGATTTGGCTATTCTGAGGATGTTGACTCTCCCCCACGTGGCGGAAGGCTGATTGTTCTCAATTACTGTCTCAATTCGACGGCTGTCAACTTGGGCCCAGCCGGCCGGGGAGCATCGTCCAGTGAGAAATCTCCAGCGCAAAACCTCACGCACCACTTCTGACACATTCCATCAGTCACCGCACCTTCTCCACGCACTGCGCATATCTTGTAGGGTTTTTTTTTTTTTTTTTTTGCATTTCAGGTGTGTTTTCACCTTTCTTGAAATAAGAAAGCATAACGGCTGAAAATGTTGCTTGTTTTCTTCCACCTTTAATGTAACGTGGCTACGCAAAAGTTCACCAGTTTTGATAACTTTTTTTAAATGCCTGCCGATATGACCGCTGTCAGGATACAATCTAACAAAACAGTTTCAATGACGGTGAAGACAACTAAGCGCTAGAAGAGCCAGCTTATGGAAAAAGCCAAACAGGCTTTTTGGCCAACCCAGTACTTAGCCTGCTGTTGACCGGAAGCCTTGGCGATAACAGGCTGTGCACGTTGCCTGTGTTACACGTACCGTGTTCTCATGGTGACGTCAGCTGGAGAAAAGAATGCTCCTAAGGAAATCATAAGAAAAAGAAAATATACTCACACTCCTTTAAAAAAAAATCCACATATAAGTGGGCGCAGGCAGTTCAAGCCCATGTTGTTCAAACCCTGCCCGGCCCCAGACACCCCGCTGGCCCCCAGCGGAAGGACAGGGGGGCCCCTGGGCTTCCCAGCACCTGCTCCGTGATCCCCAATCTCCTGAGCCCATGCCTGGGACCGTGTGGGCTTTCCCCCAGGGTCAGGACTGAGAGCCCTCCTCAATTTTCATCAAATGTTTAGACTTTTCTTGTCCCCCTAGAAGTGACCACCACCCCAGGGAAACCCGTCCAGCCACACCCCACACCCAGGGCTGCTCCCCTCCCTCCCGGCCAGAAGCCCTGTCTGGGCTGGAGCCCCGCAGGTCCTGTCATCCCCTCTCCCTGTGACCCAGGAGCTCACAAGAAGGCCCGCAGGGCTCCCGGAGACAGTGGACCATCAGGCATGGAGGGACTCCAGGGTCATCCTTTCTGAGCTTCCGCCCCCCAGCAATCCGCGCAGCGCAGCGAGGAGGGCGGTGCCAGCCCTGCCCTCAGCAAGCTTGGTGTCCAGGCTTGCCCGTCACCCACGCGGGGGCGGATGGAGGTGGGCTCATAGGCCACTGTCCTTCTTAGCATCAAGGTCCGTCCACGGTGACAGGTCACCGGGACAGCAAAAACCAGGGAAGATGCCTTAGGGAATTCAGGACCGAAGATGGGTCCTCCTGGGGGTCCGTTTGGAGGGGCAGGTGGGGAAGGGCACAGAGTCGTGGGCACAGAGGGACACTGTGGAACAGGGCAGGCCAGCTCCCCGTTCCGGGACCGCTGTCAGGGACAGAAGCTACCACAGTGCAGAGTCCCCAAATGTGACCTGCCGGGTGCTGCCCCGAGACGGCAAACAGGGCCCCGCAGTGAAACCCTCACTCTGCCCACCTTCTTCTTAGAAGTCCGCCAAGCATACCCGCCCTAAAGCCTCCGAGCAGTCTTGCTGGGAAGACGGTTCCCCGACCTGGCACGGGGTCCCCTCCACGTGCCGAGTGCTGGCTGTGCAGGCCTGCAGCAGGACCCAGGGTACAGTGGACGCTGCTGGCTCCGTCCGCCCAGAACCTGCTCTCTGGTGGGAGACCTGCCATCAGGCTGAGACGCTGGCTTTGCACAAGCCAAGGAGGACCAGGCGTGAGGCTCCTCCATGTCGGCCGGAGTGTGGCCCGGGCCTCCGAGGAGCAGTGCTTGACCGACGTGAGGCAGGGCTGGGTGGGGCATGTCCCGGGCAGCGGGACCTGAGACGGGGGCAGCAGAGAGCTCCGTGTTGAGGATGAGCTGGGAGACAGTGGGGCTGGGCTGTGCTTAGAAACCGAATCAAATTAGAAAGGAGACCAGGGAGCCGCTGAGGGGAAGCCTGGGTGCGGGCCCGCCGTGCCGGCAGGGGCTCTCTGTTCTCCTGGTTCCCAAGGTCGCCGAGCACACTCTCATCCAGTGCTCCTCCCGCACCTGACACTGTTGGGGGCCCCCAAAGCCTGTCATGGACCAGCAGGCCAAAGTCCCCGTGTGGACAAAGAGCTCAACATGCAGGTGGGTGCCCTTGCTCTGGAGCCTGGGGCTGCTGTCAACACCCCACGTGGATTTTGCCACCAGGGGGACCTCTGGAGTCACGTGACCCCCCAGGTCACATGGTCCAGGCACCAGACTGCGGATACCACAGTCTGACCTGCTCCCACTCTACGCTGGCGGCTCTCTAGGTCACCCACATTCCTGCGTGGGGAACGTGCCACCTTCCCAAGCCCAGAGGCCACCCCAGCATTGTGGCCCAAACCTCCTCCCCGCCCTGGCAGAAGCCGAGGGATGCGGGCATTTGCCCTTTCTCTCGGAGGGTCTCCTTTGGCACACGTCAAGCGGCTGGACCCTGAGACCTCACAGATGCGGGGGCGTGCAGGACTGGGCGGGGCTCCTCTCCCAGCTGTCAGAGCGCGTGCACGCTAGCGAGGCGGCCACGCGCTCGCGGCACATGGTGCACTCAGCTGGAGCCGCACAGCCTCGTTGGCAGGGGCCCGTGAGGCTGCCCGGAAAGGACAGAGGGTCCACGTCCCCCGGGGACCTGCCACGTCAGGGCGGGAGACGGGAGGCCTGGTGCACGGCCAGGGATGTGCGGACTGCTCTCACCCTCCTGACAAGGAGCGGAAGAGCACACTCACCCGGCGGGCGGCCATCCCGGCCACCTGGGACCCTGCCAACCATCTGTAACCGGAGGCCGCTGCCGCCACAGCAGCTGCAGCCAGTCCCAGGCCTCAGTTCGGCCAGCGGCTGCCCACGGGAACCCTCCTGACTGTGAATTCAGTGCCGATCTGACGGGGGCCGCCCCTATGGCCCTTTGGCTTTTACGGGGGCCGTCATCCCCAGGGATATGGCCCTGTTTCTGCTGGGTTATCTTGACCGAAGGGGGCCGGCATTGCGGCAACTGCCGCGCTGCCTTTCCGGCTACAGTAGCTCCTACCCCAAGGCCACAGGGCAAGCAGGCCCACCCAGTGGCACGCTGGGGAGTCAGGGACCTGACCACCGGGTCGGTTCACGGGCCCAGCGAGGGGAAGCATAGGACGCGTGCTCAGGATTGGCTTCCGGGAGGAGGCAGCAGAACCGGATCCTGCAGTGGCAACAGTAACCAGTCTCCACGCGTTTCTGATTGAAGTGCCCTATTTTAGCTGCTTGAACAGACAGGGGGTGGCCGCTGAGCCTTGCCAGCCTGGGAACACGTCCACCACCTTGGCGACTGTGCACATCCCTGCCACGATCCAGACGCGGTGGCCAAATAGCTGACCTGGAGGTAACAGCCTCGTGTCCACTCTGTCCGAGTCTTGGGGTCACCTTTGCGGACAGCCCCAGGAGCTCTCGTTTGCTGACGGCGGCAGAGACGCCAGCGGAGCCCTCCCTGAGGAGCGAGTGCGCTGGTGGTGAGCGTGGCGGCCAGGGCTGAGCAGCAGGGCCGGGGCGCAGAGCCAGCCCCCCACCTTCAGGACCCTCCTCGTGGTCCATCTGCTCGCCCTTCGGGCTCCCCAGCGGCAGCGGCTGCCTCGGCCAAGTCCAGATCGGAGCAATTAGCTGCATAATCGCTCTAATGAGAGCCCGGGATGTGTCTCCAGGGCCAGTGTGGTCCTGGAAAAATTAAATGGAAGCTCTGCCCATGCAGGGCTCTCTGGGGCTGTGGCCGCTTCCTCTGTGGCCTCCAGGGGCCTTTCTGGAAAACCTGGTCACCTCCCACGAGAAGCAGCAGCAGGAAAAGGTGACAGGAGGCTTTGATTACGCGGTCATGAGCCTGGGGAACCACAGTGACCGAGGCACGGTCAGAGACCAAGCTGCGGCGCGCTGCGGCGCGCTGCAGGAAGTCCCGAGTCCACCCCTCAAAGCGGCGAGGGCGTGACAGAGTCACTCGTTTGCCCATCACGGCCCCTGACCTCCTTAGGACGTGCGGAAACTCCAATAAGATGACACCTGAAAATGACTCGGAACGGCTCCCGGCACAGGTGCGCGGGGCAGCACCTGGGAAGGTGCCTGCGTAGGAGAGCCAGGCAGGCCCCCCAGCACCCTGCAGCTGTGCCCATGGGGACACCTGGCCTACCAGGCCACCAGAGCAAGGAGAGGGATGTCCTCGTGCTGGGTCACCAGTTCTGCAGGGCCCGGCCTGAGGGTGACCTCCCCCCGACCCCTCCCACAGTCCTCAGACGGCTCTACCTCCAGCCCGAACCCAAGGGCGGGAGAGAACGGAGACCAGGGACCACTCAGTAGCCATCTGGAGGGAAAAAATAAATCTCTACCTCACATATGTCACTGAAGTAAACTGAGATGAATCAAAGATGTAAATATAGAAAATTAAAACAGGAAATAATTAATCATTGTTTGCACAATCTCCCAGCAGGAAAGATTTTGCCAGATACGCTACAAAACCCAGCAGCTCCGAAAGAAAACACCGGTGTCGGTTACGTGAAAATAAATCATTTCTGTGGGACACAAAAGCCATCAGGAGCAAAGTCAAAAGCCAAATGTCAACAGAAAAGATTATAGAGGAAGTGGAGGAAGGGGAGCAAGGCGGGGAGGGAGGGAGGGCAGAAGAGAGGGAAAAGCCTTAATCTGTATCACAGATAAGAGCTGACTTCTCTGAGGCAGGAGGAACACCTGAAAATCTATCACGAAAGAGCCAACCACCCGGAAAAGCCAGCCAAGAACAGATGAGGGTCGTACAAGGGTCGTACCCCTGCAGGGTCCGTAGGTGCAGTTGGGACCCTCAGCTCCACTCTGAACCGGGGAGACACCAGCCGAAACCCCAGGTGGACGGTGCTCGGAAACTCAAGCCCACAGGGTGGCAATGCCACCCATCCCCCCACCAGGTGGGCCAGGCAAAAGGCGTCACTACCAGTGACAACCTCCCTGCAGGCTAGCCGGCCGGCCGCGGAGTGAGCACAGACGGTTTTAAGGAGGAGTTTATTTTTAGGTGTGTGTCCTCTGAATGCTGCTTGCTCAAGGGCAGTGAACGCCCGGTGCCCCGAGGCTCCCGCTGCAGAGTGGTCGGCAGCAGCCGGAGATGCGGGAGCCACCTGGGCGCCCTTCACCAGAGAGGACTGGCGGTGGGCAGGTCGCAATACACGCACCCATGCAAAGGTCCGGCCAGCGTGACAGCGAGGGTGCGGCTGCCGGTGTGAGCCGCAGGAAGATCCCCGAGGCTGTGATGGGTGAAGAGCCGGGGTGGAGAGGCAGAGCGCCGTGGCCCCCGGCAGCTCGTGTGAAAGGGAGGGGCTGGGCGCCAGAGTCCGTGCAAGGGGCCCCGCTGCCCCGGAAGTTTACCCACAGGAACCCTGGAAGGGCCCACAGGGCCTCTGGGAGCCCACCGGCCACAGCGGTCTGTGCTGCTTCAGGGCCTTTGCACAGATTGAGTTTGGATTGTGTGCAAAACAAAGCAATTTAAGCAACAGGAAAATGGGACAACAGTAACCGAGCAGCAATTTTTTAAAAAGCCCCATATAAATGGAAGCCGCTCCAGCCACCAGTTCCCCACGAGGGGCCCAGCGGGTGGGGGTGTTTGCTGTCTGTGTGCTTTTCATTACTAGACTCCAGTGTTGTCTTCCCTCCAAGGGGCCAGAGGCGCTCCCCCCGGGCCCTGAATTTTGCAGAGATATCCAGGGTCTTCAGGGTCTTTGTCTCTAGAGGACAGGCCCCGGGGGGGCCTGGTGCCAGGCCAGACCAGTGTGAGCTGCCCTGGGCCCCCCAGACCCCCTCCCAGGTTCTGACTTATCTCTTCTCTCTTTCCGCAGAGAATGCCGCTGAGCAGGAAACCTCCACCTTCCTCCCCTGCCTCATCCTCGAACAAGCAACACCGCTGACCCACACGAAGCCCGTCCCGTGTCCCAGCCGCCCCAGAACACAGTCGGCACCATGGTGCCGCGTGTCGGCACCGTGACTGTGCAACGAGGGTTTAGTTCACTCACAGACCTAGCACGTCGGTGTGACAGACTCTGAGAGTCTCAGAGACGAGCATTTCCTCCATGTTGCTCAGCCCAGCATGGACCACATTGGGATGGCAAAGGTCATCCTTTTATTCCGGGAGATCCCCAAGGCTCACGTCACAATCCAAGGCGGGTGGCCCTGCCCCCGGGGAGCGGGCACCACCTCCGGCCCCTGCTCAGCCCCTCAGCAAGCTCCAGCGTCGTGGCTGCGGCCGCAGGGAGCTGTGTGCACAGCAGGCACAGACCCCCGACGCGCCTCCACGGCGGGCGCAGCTGTCACACGCCAGAGGACGTCCCCAGCAGCCCCTCCGACACCTGTGTTTGTTTTTAAGGGCGTGCATGTTTTCACCGGGGAGCGGGGAGCGGACTCGCGGGGAGCTCGCCCACCACGCCGCGTGTGGGAAGCAAACGCTGGTCAGAGACGAGGTGTGCACCAGATCAAACCTCCATCGTGAACAGGGGCACGACGGCAGAGCCCGAGGTGGCCAGGCTGCGGCGGGAGGACTCAACGCAGGACCCCGAGGTTGGTGGCGTGCAGTGGGCCCGCGATGGCCCAAGAACGAAAGGACACTGGGCAGAGAGTGGCAGCTGTGGGCCATCTGGTCGTGGTCCCGGCAGGGCCTACTGCACTGTCCTCTCTGTGCCAGGGAATGTGGAGCTACTTCGGGGCCCCTTCCGGCGCCGCCGGCTGAAGGAGCCGGCACGGTCTGGGCTCGGGGGCTGCACCCTGAGCAGCGGGGCCCTGTCTCACAGCTACTCACCCTTCTTGTTGAGATGGGGTCGTGAGAAGCTAGGAAAGCACCTTGGCAGGCGGCATAGGGAAACTGAGGCAGATCGCTGAACAAACTGGCCGAGCAATTGACCGCCAGGTGCAGAGGGTCACTGGGGCGGACGTCTCCGAGTGCCTGGCGGGGGGGGGGGAAACTGGGGAAACAAGGACCTCGCCCCCGGGTGACCTCTCCTCCCCTGGCCTTTCCTCCCTGGAGAGAACATCCAGGCCTCAGCTCCAGGCGTTTCAGCTCCAGGCCCAGAAAAGCACGCAACCAGGTGGGCGACACCAGATCCCGCTGCCAAGAGTAACGACCCTGCCCTGGCGCTGACCAATCAGCAGAGACCAGGACCCTGAGAGGGTGGACCTGGGGAACTGATGGATCTTCTGCTGAGACTGCCCCTAAGTTTGCTGCCTGCAAGAAAGAGATAAAGGTCTCAAGACAAAGGACCCAGGGAGCAAGAACTCTCCCACTGGGGGTCGCCCCTGCCATTCCCTTCTTCTCCCCCCATCCTTCCCTCAGAGGGCAGCGACGACCTGCCCCAGCTGATCCCCGAACCTGTGCCCAGGGCCCCCTTCTCTCTGACTCCCCCGTGAGCTAAGGCGGCCCAGCCTGGGCCGTCCTGTTGCTTCTTCTACGCTGAGCCCTCCCTCATGTCACTGTCCCCAGCTTTAATAAGTGGGTCCTCACAGTCACCTGGACTCGGCGGTGAGATCCTTTCTGCAGAAAGTCAAGAACCCACATGCCGTAGCGGGTCCTCGGCAGCCCCTGCTCTGGGCCAGGACCCCACCCCCCGGAACATCGTCACGTGTCACCTTTTCATCTAAGTTACTTTGGAGGGAAGTCCATCCTGAAACCCCTGCGGTCAGCTTGGGGAAGGAGCCCGAGGACACAGGAGTGCTCTGGGGGTCCCTCTTCTCCAAGCCCACCAGAGAGACCTGACCACGGGTCCAGCCAGGGGACACGGGTGGACGTGGGAAGGACGCCTGTCCAAACAGTTCCCCCTGGGTCTCCTTCTCCTCCTTTTCTGCCTTAACTTGGGCTCTTTGTGAAGGCTCAGGAGACAGCAGGCGTGGAGCCCACGGGCTCGGGTCCAAGCCCTGCCCTGCCTAGTTCCCCAGCTCCACCAAGCTTTGTCTCTTCACCTGCCAAAACAAAACAAAAACCGGGGGTGGGGAGTATGTTTACACTCATTCTTGGTGTCTGGACCTGCACTAGGAAATACGCTTACACTCAAAAGACTATGTACCTACCACACAGCTTAAGGAACAAGCAATAAATCACACAGTCTGCACACACACCCAGCTGAAGACGCACCCCCAACGACCGGCTGGGCCAGCCCTGCCCCTCCGCACCCCCACCCCGTTCGTCCCACCTTCACGTGTGGGAGCGCGAATCCCCACAAAGCGCAGCGGAGCGGAGCGGGGTTTCCACTCATGTAAGTGGCCTCCTGGTGTGCCCTTCCCCACACAGCCTGAGGAGCTTCTAAAACTCTTATTTTGAAATGATGGTGATGTTACAGAGTACCTGCAAGAAGAGCCCACCTGACTCCCAAACGCCCCGTGTGCCCGAACTCACCGGTGCTCACCATTCGGTAAGATGAGGTGCCATTTGGAAGAGATGCGTGCACCTCTTGCCCTCCGCGTACGGGTTTTATAGGGAGAGGTGTTCCGAATTATTTCAGAGTAAATCCCACACCCCCGGCACCTTGGCCCTTTAATCCTTCCGGGTGCATTTCCCAAGGAAAAGACCCGTCTCTTACACCACCACAATGTGGTTATTAAATCCAAGAATTTAGTATGGGGACAGCAGCTTCATGGAATCCACCGCTTCCAGTCCAATCCGGGACGCTCCCAGCGGTGAGCTTTCCACCATTTCCCCTCTGTGCAGGACCTGGTGCAGGGGACAGGCTGCTTTCAGTGGGCCTGTCACTTGGGTCCCCGCTCCCTGGTCTTGCTGTGTTTTCACAACACTGACGTTTCTGAAGAAGACAGGCCAGCGATGCCACAGGACAGCCCGGATCAGAGTGGGTCTGGCGTTTGCTTGTGCTCAGGCCGGGAGTGTCCAGCAAGGACGCCACCCATGAGGTGCTAGGGCCCTCCCAAGCTTCACCTCGGAAAGGACACAGCGCCTCCCCGGCTCCCTCATGGTGATGCCACCTCGCATCACTTTTAAGGGGGTGCCCGACGTGTGACCATCCCTGTCCAACCCTCCACCCGACATTGCATCCAGCGGAGATTCTCCGCCCAGACCGTGCTGCGCGGGAACCGACGCAGAGCGCCGCCTGCGCTCTCCAGCGCCCGGGCGGCGTCCGCCAGCCCTCCCCTCTCCCTCGCTGGCTTATTTGTTGGACTATTTGCTCACTGTTAGTATAGATTTACAGTCTATTACAGTTATCGTCTTGTTCGATGCTAAGCCTCTAGCCAGTTGGGAGCACCGTGTCCTTCCAATCTGCCCGACATTTTTTGTAATGTAAGATTTTTTTTCATTTATTTTTAGAGAGGGGGAAGGAAAGCAGAAAGAGAGAGAGAAAAAAAAACATTGATGTGAGAGGGAAACATCCACTGATCGGGGATGAACCCACAACCCAGGCATGTGTGGGACCGGGGATCGAACCTGCAACCTTTCCCTTTGTAGGCTCATCATGCGCAACCCACGGAGCCACACCAGCCAGTGCGCACCTCCTTGCCATTTCCTGATACTCACCAGTTCGTACTGAGATCGCCACTTCCGGTCCAGCCCCAGGTTTGCACTCCCTCCCGCACGCCACACTCCAGGGAGAACCCCGCCCTGCGCGAAGTGCTTCGCGGGTTAACCCCAGACGCACACAACGTGGTTCCAAAATCAGTATGCCTTGACCACGCCAGGCCACGCCCCTGGAATGCCTTGACGACCCAAAGCCACGCCCCTGGAGAGCCTTGACGACGGCAGGCCACGCCCCTGGAATGCCTTGCCGACCCAAAGCCACGCCCCTGGAACGCGTCCTAGGTTGTTTGGTGGTCCTTTCCCCAGACCCAGGGTGCAGCCTCAGCGGCCTGTGTCCCATGTTTGGCTTTAGGGTTCTCCCGTCATCAAGGATTACTCCGGGGAAATGGGGTCCGCCCAGTCCTTTGTGTCTGCAACTAAGTGTCGGGGTGTTTGCTCATCTTTGGCGGTTTTCCACGTTGATTTCACACCCTGCTGCATTCCTGCGATGGGTTAAATCATATCCACAAAAATCCTCGCGTTCAAGCCCCAGCCCCCAGCACCTGTGACTGCGACCTCGTTTGGAAATCGGGCCGTTGCATTGAAATTAGGTCGGATGAGGTCATGCGGGTCAGGTGGGGCCCGCAGTCCAATAGCCGGTGACCTAATAACAAGAGGCCCCCTGGACACAGACACACGCGCTCCCCACAGAGGCCGCAAGAACGGGAGGGAAGATGGCAGGGGGACACTCAGAACCCAAGGCACAGCGTCTAGCGGACCCCGGAATCCAGCGGGGAGGCCTGGGCGGAGTCTGCTTCACAGCCTCAGAAGGGACCCACTGCTGACCTCCCAGACCGCTGGCCCCAGAGCCCGGAGAGATGGGAATGCCGGGTTCAAGCTGCCCCGCTTCCCTACAGCGACCGACCGTGGGAAAGGAGCACGCCTCTGGAGCCGTGCCATCGTCTCTCTCCGTGGCTGCTGCCCCCGTGGCTGCTGCCCCCGTGGCTGCTGCCCCCGTGCCGGCGCCGCAGGGGAGGCTGAGAGGGTGCGGGCGCGGCGGTCCCCTCCCTGCAGACACGGCTCGTGGGATTCCCACATCGATGGCCCCTCCGTGGGCTTGGCTGCTGTCCGCCCATGTATGGTGCCCTCGTGGGGGGGGGCCTCCCTGGGGGGACAATGCTGCTCGATGACCCTCGGCCCATCTGCGGAACATTCCTGGGGGGACGTGGGTGGCAGGGCAGGAGAGACTTGTCTTCTCGCAGACCTAAGACGTCCGCCGGAGTTGCAAAGCGGCAGCAGCAATCTCCTGTCTCGGGAGCGGGGCGCCCACATGTGAGTGGCCCGCATGCGCAGTGCGAAGGCTGCAGTCAGCGCGGGGCGCCCTCCCCGCCAGGGCAACAGACGCAGCTCCAGGACGCAGCTCGAGGAGACACCGCTCAGGCCCTGCCCCCACGGCCCTGCCCCAGCTCTTCCTGCGGCCCTAGTACTTTGTTTGTCTCTGTTGGTTTCCAGGTACCGGTGTTTCCTGCAGGCAGACCCCCTGCGTCCGGATTTTCCCTTTTATAGCATCTTCTGATGAACCGGCATTCTTCATTTTAATGGAGCCAAATTTATGAACTTGCTCCCTTACCACTGCCACTAATATTTACATCTTGTTTAAGAAATCCTTCCCTGCCCTGAGGTCGTAAAGATATTTTCCCTCATTGTCTTCTAAAACTCTTATTGGTTTTCCAATAAATCCGAAAATGTAGATAATTTTCAATAAAAAGTTAAGAAAAGCGACTGAAGACGGAGACAATGTGAATAAGTCAATACCTATTAAAGAAACAAATCGGGGGTGGGGGATCGATCTCCCCCCCTAAAGGCACGCAGCCGAAGTGGTGTGTAGGAAAATTTTAACAAAGCAAACAATGAATTATGCTACAGTTTAATAATAATAATAAAAGTTTCAGAACATCGAGAAGGGAAATCCACCCAACTTTTCATATAAGACAGTTATAACCTTGATGGCAAAATCCCAACCACAGGCCGTTCTCAGGTGTAAGTAAGTGTGTGCAGAACCTTTTAAAACACATTAGCTAATCAAATACGACAGTGTATTTTTTTCAAGGTAGTTCTTCACGACAAGGAAGGATGTGCCTGGAAGAGGAGGAGGCTTCAATACCTCGGATACAGGACGAAGCACCTACGAGCATCCCCGTCCACACAGACGCTCAGCCTCGCCGGCCGTGAAGAGGACACAGGAAGCCCTGGCCGGGGCATCGCCCCGTAAGCCGGAAGCTCCCCTGTTCGGTACCCGGTCAGGGCGCACACCTAGGTTGCGACTTCAGCACCCAGGCGGGGTGTTTCCGAGAGGCAGCCGATCAATGTTTCTCTCTCACATGGATATCTGTCTCCTTCCCTTTCCCTTTCTCTAGTCAATCAGCATGTCCCCGGGTGAGGATTAAAAAAGAAGAAGAGCCCTGGCTGGTGTAGCTCGGTGGATTGAGCGGGAGCCTGCGAACCAAAGGATCGCGGTTCGATTCCCAGTCAGGGCACATGCCTGGGTTGCAGGCCAGGTCCCCAGTAGGGGGTGCGTGAGAGGCAACCACACATTGATGTTTCTCTCCCGATCTCCTTCCCTTCCCCTCTAAAGATAAAATAAATAAAATCTTTTTAAAAAAGAAAACATACATAAAACAAGATCAAAATTTCTCCCCCTCATCAGATTAGCAAAAATAGTGTTTTGGAGGAGCTGAAATAAATGAACAAAACCTTAGATGTACTGGCATGAAAAAAATCTTTAAAAACCTAATGGTGAGCGTAGGAATCAAGTTTTAGGGTTGACACATGAAGACCGTTTTGTTGAATGTTAAAATGCCCCCGAAACATATTTGGGGGTGTGCGATTAGAAGGCACACAACACGTGACCACCTGAGCCCTCCCGCCCCCTTCACGGTGACCTCACGTGGCCTTCGGTGGCCCTGGCGTCTGTCCCCACACTCCTCCGATTCCCCACCAGGAGCGTGTCAGCATCAGGCACACTTGTCACAGGGGAAGGGTGTGCGCCTTTCATTGAAAGATGTCCCTGGCAATTCCACTTGAATGCCCACTGCGCAGCCCCAGGGCGCCGTCCACAAAACCAGCTAGTCCTTGTCACACACTCACAGCTCCACGCGGGACAAGCAGGTGAGAAGACGCCAAACACAGGTGGACGCCGCCCAACAGACCCACGGATCCTGCAGGGCAGGGGAGGAGCCCTCGTGGGGACACAGCCGTCCCCCTGCAGAGCCCCGTGTCCTCCCGGAATCCCTGCGGTCTTCCTTCCTTCACGTCCAACCTCAAGGCCGTCTCTGCACTCAGTTCTCAGAGTTTGCCCTTTGTGTCTCCACGCTTGGGGCCAGAGACACAGAAACGTCACCGCGACAAAAGGCAGGGGTGGGCTCTCCGGGGAAGGACGGCCCAGGTGGGACGAGCACCCTCGCTCCCGTGTCTTCTGACCCGGTGACCTTGGCTGTCGTTTTGAACGCGCAGGTCCCAGTGGCCAGAGGCCATTCACGAGAGTTCATTCAGGGAGCGAAGTCCGAAGGGTCCCCAGTCCTGGTGCTGGAAAAGTATGCCATCCAGTCCGTCCCAGAGGCACCCCGAAATCCGTTCCCAACCGCAGAAATGTGCGTG
Organism: Anoura caudifer; assembly: GCA_004027475.1. NCBI lineage: Eukaryota > Metazoa > Chordata > Mammalia > Chiroptera > Phyllostomidae > Anoura > Anoura caudifer. The sequence goes on from PVKU01004571.1 coordinate 78,636, forward strand.
TACTTCAATACCTACGCATTTGAATGTACGCATCTATCTATTTCGATGTAATACATAACTATGTAGGTATATATTTATGAATACACACTTACATATTTTTAAATGTATACATAAAGCCCTCCCCAGGGGCCCGCCCCCTTAGAGAAGTAATCTCCGCGTGATTTGGCAGCTGGCCAGCTTCGTCCATCAGCAAATGGAACTCCCTGACCTGTGAACAAGCACAAGCCGTTGAACTCTGACCTCACAGAAGGCTCTGCCTTGGTGTGACCCCCCCACACACACAGCCCCCATCACATGTGCCTGCACTGTCGGAGGGCGTTAAACCGGACCTCGAGGGCTTTGCCACGCTGTCCTCACCTCTGACAAGTGGGCGGGAAGGTGTGTCTTTTCCCGTTGCTTTTGTGACAAGTCGCACCGCCTGGGCAGCTTCAAACAATGTGCCCGCATCCGCTGACTGGTCCGAAGTGGGCCCCACGGGGGTGGGAGGGGGTGTCTGCAGGGCCGGCTCCTCCGGGACCCTCCAGGAGGGAAGGGTCTCTGCCCTTCCCAGAGTCCGGAGGGGCCCGCCCTCCTCCACCCCCCGAGCGTCACCCCACCTCCACGTCCCCATCCCCCCTCCTTCTCTGACTCTGACCCCCGTGCCCCCCTCACGAGGGCCTGGTGATGACATTGGGCCCCAGAGCCTCCCTATCACCTCCCACCCCCACATCCTTCACTTAATGCCATCTCCAAGTCCCTCTTGCCACATGAGGTCACACATGCACAGCTTCCAGGGAATCGGATGGGACACCCTTGGGCTCTCATACAGCCCGGCACGCAGGGCTGTGCCTCCCCTTACTTCCTGCCATCAGAACCAGTGCCAGGGGTCCGGAGTCCCTCTGTGTGTCCCTTGGCTTAGACGCCCTTTCTGGAAAATACAGAAAACCGGTGCCCCTGTGCGGACAGGCAAGGATCTCCTTGCGAAACAGCAACTGCAGGGTCAGCAGGTCTCACTCCTGCTCAGGACACCTCACCCTGCAGGCCGCTGTCCTCCCAGGCTGGCTCAGGGCCACATGGGGAGACGGGCGGGACGGGCGGGCCGGACCAGCCTTCAGACACTTCTGCCAGACGTGGCCCCTCCACTCAGCTGTCCTTGACCCGAGCAAGGCACACGGCCACCCCTAAACCAAACTGCTTGGGAAGTGAAACCTCCCCGTGTGCACAGAAAGACACACACACTCACATATACACACACGTGCTGCCTCCCCAGGAAGACACACACATGAGACCCACCATTCCCACCAGGCCCTTCCTCCGCACACCTCTATCCCAAACGAGCCAGGCAGGAGGGGCCGGCGCTCCGAGCAGGAGGGGCAGCCCCAGGAGGTGCGATGCCAAGCAGCAACCTTCATCCGCGTTCCTAACACAAAGGTCCCTCGCCGTCCTGGGCTGGTGTTACAGCAGCAAAGGACTCGGCCGCTGTGGCCACCCCGTGCAAACGCGACCCCAGAGCTCTGGACTCCCAGGTGCACCCGACTCCAGGAAGACTGAGATTCCCGGGGGCCAGACGCCCCTGCAAACGGAGCCGCCTGCCAGCCCCAGCCCAGCCCCACTTCCCCGTGGACACGTAGACGGCCAGCCTTCTGCGGAAGGGGATCAGGACGCCTGCCACCAGGGCTTCGGGGAGCAGCGCACCGGGAACGGAGCTGAGTGCACGGAGCAGCCAGGAGTCCCAGCTCCGACGTGCAGGCCTGCAGTCAGAGCAGAGAAGAGCCGACGGGCCTGGAGATGGAGGTCGGAGACCTGGGGAGGGCAATGACAAGCAAGGAGGACAGGAAGTGCCTCCGGGGCAGCGACCTGGCCTTTGGTGGGAGGGCAGCACTGAGAAGCCGCCCCACCCCCACCCCAGCCCTACTGGCTCTGTTCCCACCTCGGCTGAGCCCAGAGGACCTAGGGCCTGGAGCCCCCCGGGAAGGAGCTGCATCCTGTGAGTTGGCCCAAGGGAAGCAGGCCAGATAGATGCACCGTGGCCCTGGCTATGGACCTACTGCGTGCCATGTTCTGCCCGTCATGTCTCCTGAACCCAGGCACAGCCCTGTGAGGGTTCCGCTGTGGGTAGAACTGTGTCCTTCAGAGATGTGTTCATGCCCCAAACCCCAGGTACTTGCAAATAGGACCCCATTTGGAAAAGGGGTTTTGAAGGATGCACTCTGGTTAGGGTGAGGTCATGCTGCAATGGGGTGGGCCCTAAATCCAGTGGCTGGTGTCTCGGTGGACGGAGGCTTGGACACAGACACACGCGGGGACAGGAGGCCCTGTGAGGACAGATCACAGACTGGACCGATACAGCCGTAGGCAAGGAGCCCTGCGGACTGCCCCCCAAATCAGACCAGAGCCTGCAGGGAAGCGGCCCGGGGTCGCCCCAGTCTCCGGCTCTGACCTGCGGACCGTGAGACGACCGACTGCACTGCAGCCTCCAGCGTGTGGCCGGCAGCCCTGGGAGCGAACCCGCACGGTGGGTGGGATGTTTGGGTCACAACCAGCGGCAGGTCCTCTCCAGCACCGTCCGGACGTCACCCCAGTGCCCGCAGAGCCCCTGTCCTCACCCACTCGGCAAGGCAGTCCCAGAGCCCTCGTGGGGGCCCCTGGGAGCGTGTGACAATGACGGGGTGAGGCCGCAGATGAGCTTCGCAGAGGCGGCCGCACAGCAGAGCCTCAGGACGTCTCTGACCCCGATTGTTCACAGATGGATTTTCCAGAGAATTCGTTTCCTCGGTCCTGAGAGAAGCCTTTCCCCAATGAAAACAAAAGCTGTTTTTCAACAGCGTGTTCCTACACCACGCAGACCCCATGGCAGGTGTGCCTGGGTGGTCTCCACCGCCTGCCCCCCGACATCACCTGGTCCTGTGCTTGGCCGTAGGTCCAGGAGACAGCGCCGCCGAGGGACCAAGGGTTTGAGGACTGCAAAGCACCCAGGAGTCGCCTCCAGTGCCTGACGTGGGGGTCACGACCTCAACACCACCCGACCCCTGGCATCTTCAGGTGACCCACTCGGGTGCAGTTTCACCGGGTCCAGAGAGACAGCGCACGTGGGTGCCAACCTCCAGACTCTGCCGTGTGACGGTGCAGGCCCTGAGCTGCTGAGTCCTGGCCGTGGCACCGCGGCACGCAGCGCCGCGCAGAAGAACGGCGGGTTCCGCGATCCGGGCTCCGTGAGGTGGAACTGGCCGGAACACCAAGTGCTGTCTGTGACTCTGAGCGTGGGCCCCGGTCCCCGCCCCCGCGCCTCTTGCCATTTTCAATGTAAAGAAGCACAGAGCGGCAGAAGCTGGCGTGAACTTTAAATGGCATTCATCGGCAGCTAGGCTTCCCGAGTCACATGAGCGCATTCCCAGAAATATGCAGATGGACCACATTTTCGCTGCTGAGTGTTCTCATTACGCTTCCTGAGCGCTGCAGCCCAGCGACGGGCTTAGAGGATCCTCCCGCGCGTGAGCATCTGTAAGCGCATGGGCTTGGAATCGGCGCCAGCCTGCGGGCCCCTCGGTGGTGCGGCGCTGTGCCTTTGATGCGGCCGTGCCCCGCAGCCATCCAGAGAGAAACATCCGGCGACTGGCAGGGACACTCACACTCCTTTCCTTCCGACGAACAGCCGGCCAGGCGGGACATATGGGCTCGGGGCAGGGGCGGAGGGGGCTCCCATCGGGAGCACCTGCCGGTCCCCCGCCTGGACTGGCAGCTGCACGCTGCTGGGACTCCTCCTCCGAACCCACGGGCTCCAACCACAGCTCCAGAGATGCTAAAGCAGGTGCAGTGCAAACCCAAGGCCAAAGAGCGCGACGGAGAGCCTGTTAGGAGGAGACACTTCAGCAGGCCACCCGGGGAAGAGCAGAGATGCTTCTGGATCCATCCGTGGTTTGTTGGCTGGAGCCGCAGGGACCGGGCAGTGCAGACAGAGTGGCTTCTGGGATGGAACCTGGTGGTCTCGGGACTCTGGAGGCCAGCAGCCCAGGCTGCAGCACAGCGGGGCAGGCCGGCAGGACCGGTCCCTGCCTCTCTCCCGCTTCTGCTGGCTGTGGGCCCGTGGCAGCCTCACCCGTGGCGCCCCCTTGTGTGCGTGTCCGTGTCCAATTCCCCCGGTAAGGACGCTGGTCCCGTGGGATGGGGCCCACCCTGCTCCGGTGTGACCTCACCTTAACTCTTACCGTCTGCAAGGACACCATTTCCAAAGGAGGCCTCGAGCGAGGGTCTGGGGAATACAACTTTAGCGTGGGGATTCAGGAGGGGCACAGCTCGGCCTGAACAAGGTGGAGGAGTCGTTCCCAATCTCTGCCCTTCCTGTCCACATACACAGGGGGACGGTCCCTCCGGTCTACCTACCAGGTGCACGGCGCAGCAAGGGTCCGCCTGAGCCAGACCGAGCCAGCTCTCGGCTCGAATTCATGTGTCCACAACCCCAGGAAGCCACACTCAGGTCCATGTGGGTCTGGCCTGCGGGGCTGGTTGTCAGTCAGTCACACGACGGGCGGGGTCTGGGTGAGGGAGCGGAACTGGCTCACAGCTGGGGCGCAGGCAGAGCACCCGCTCGGACCACAGGGCCCGCCCTTCTGCAGGTTCGCCCTGAGGTGCCCTGCCGGCCTCCTTGTCCTGCGCTGGGAGGAGCAGCTGTGGGACCTGGAGCTGGCCAGGGCTTTTTCTGAGATCTGCCCGGGGGGGATTGCAGTAAAAAAAAAAAAAAAAAAAAAAAAAAAAATCAGCAAACAGCAAACAAAACCCACCTCTAAGCTCTACGAGGCCGCCCACCCAACCCCCAACAGGACAAACAAAAACCGCAGTTGTGGGTGTGGAAGACCCCATGAGGGCGCCTGGATGCTGCAGGGGTATTTCATTTCCTTCCCATTTGTTACAAGCCAGCCTCCGCCAAGAGATCAAAAGGCTTTTCGTCTCCCTTGTCCAGGCTTTGATTTAAATCCAGCCCTAAAAAGACCGGAGGCAAAGAGGCCAGAACTGTGGGAGGAGCAAAAGTTACTTTGCCTGTGTAATTGGAGAAAATTGAAAGGGTCTTGTTCTGCAGGCCCTTTATTGAAAAGTTTCCCCCCTTCGCCCCCCCCAGGAAGCTCCCTGCAGACAAGTTTTGGAGGAGCCGCCTCCTGGGAGGCTGGGGGGTGGAATCTGCTTAACTCGACAAATAAAAGTGTTTGCAAGACCGTTCCTCCCCTTTGGTTTTCTATGAAGCAACAGCACCGATTGAGGAGACCAAGAAAGATTCCTTTAGTTTTCCGGCGGCGCCTGTTTCTAATCACAGGGAGAAACCCGGAGGTCAAGCCCTGTGTGGCCCTAACGGAGAAGGTCAATGCAGAGTTGAGTCTTGGCTGCAGGACCAGCGGCCAGCTGGAATGACAACTGCCCTGTGTCGGCCATAGTGCCTGCGGGGCCGCCCCCAGGAAGAAGCCCCCACCTCCAGAAAGGTCAGCAGAAACCCCGGGCGAGGCTCAGACACGCGGGTGGGCCAGCTCGGTGCCCTGTCAAGTCCAAATGCAAACTCTCCCCACCCGGTGGGATCTTGCCTTAAAAATAATCAGTGTGACACAGGAATCCAAGGGAAGGCCTGGGCAGTCTCTGGGCATCATCCGGGAGGCTGCCTGCTGCCAGGACTCGGGTGGAGCCCCCACATCTCAGAGCCGGAGCCTCAGACGGAGCCCAAGCTGTCCCTCCCACGAGGAACGGAGACAGGAGACGGAATCTCAGAGAGGCACGGGGCCCGAGGCCACAGGACAGGCGAACCGCTAAGCCAAGACCGTGCCGCAGCCTCTGCCCAGCCCCTGAGCCCCAGACCCCTGCCCCCAGCTTACAGGACATCCTCACTTGAGAGTTTCAACAAGCAACTCCACCCTGGAATGCGTCCCAAACAGCTCTTCCTATGGCCTTTACCTTCCCAGGAAACAGCCCCCCCGTTCTCCCAGGGACTGGAGCCTTGGAGGGGTGCTGGAGTCCTGCCCTTCCCTAGGAGCCCACGTCGGACCCATCGGCCAGTCCTGGGGCTCTCCTTTCAAGACATATCCATCGACCCCCCCATGGCTCACCCCCTGCACTGCCGCCCATGGCTCAAGCCTCCTCGCCTCGCCGGCATCGCTCCTGAGGTCCCCCTGCTCCTCACCGCGCCCTCTGTGGTTCCCACTCAACCCAGCAGCCAGGAGAGCCTTAGAAAACGTTCAGATGCCCTCCACCACACTCGGGCACCTGCGGGGGCTGCCCTGGGGCCTCCCTGACCCCAGCTCCTGCCTCTCCTGTGACCCCACCCCTCCCGGCATTCCGGTCTCTCCAGGCCTCCAGGCCACTGTCCTCCCTCACATGCCAGGGCCCCGGCGCCCTGCTCCCAGGCCCCACGTAGCGGGGTCCCTCTGGTATTGCATCTCTACTCCGGCACCACCTTCTTGGACGGCGCCCTGCCTGAGACCGCCTCCCCTGCAGCCACTCCGCCCGTCTGCTTCCCTGCCCCGCCTTCACCCGGGACACTCCCCACCACTCGAGTGTAAAGCATGGGGTGCACCGACCCGGGGACTGGAGCCTTGGAGGTGTCTTGTCTGCCTCCCGCAGGAGAAACCGAGCCCACCTGGGCAGGGGCTGTGGCCGTGCCGGAGCTCCGGCTGGACCAGGGCAGGTGCTCAGCAACGCTTGTCAAACGGACTCAGCAGGACTCCCGGACGCACGTCTGCGGACAGATGGGCTCCTGGCTGGTGTTGTAACGGTGCCCCGCCTCTGGGGCCACCTCTCTGAGACTGTGCCACCCCGCCCAGCGTGTGCCGTCCTCACTGCGGCGGCCTGGTGACCCAGTGACGACAGCACCTCCATCGAAATCCGTCAAGAGTCCACCTGGGCCCTGCGTGTCCTCTCCAAGGTGGCGTTCTCGGAAGAGCCTGGGCATGTCCCCCAAACAGATGTGTCTGCTCAGTCGCTCTGAGGCCCTGCGGGATGATGCCCCTTCCGGGACAACCAGCTCCGCACAGCCCCCCGGCCTGGAGGTACTTAACACCGCTGCTCCCTGGCTTGAAGTCCACCCCTGGAGGACAGGCCCAGGGAAGGGGAGGGCCGAGCCCCTGGGCCCAGAGACAATGGAGAGCAGATCCCAGATCCCCGGAAACCCCCCTCCAGCCCTCAGGAGCAGGACGCTTTCCCTGCAGAGCGTCAGCACCAAGCCAGCGAGCGGGCGCGTGGTTCAAGGACGTCACCTGCAGTCTGACAGAGTGACATTTTCAAGTCGTTTTAAAGGAGAAGCTACAAGCAGTGACAATTTGGGCCTCTTAACTCCCGGGAAATGATCGCTACTTTCTGCAAGTACGTATGCGGAACTCTGAGGTCCTTCGCCAACTCTCTCCTCCTCCATGGCTGACAGTCGAGCCAGGTGGGACTCCTGCAGCCTCACGCTCTCTCTCTCCCCCCGCCACCCCGCTCTGGTTTGTTGATGAGACGCAAAACTTTCCAAATGGAAAGGACGTCAGCTGACATTTCAGGACACAGCCCCGAATGTGTCCCGGAGTCTGTTGCTGCCTTCTGTTCCCTGTGAGACCTTAACCGGCCCTGTCCCCTCCCTCCCTGGGCTGGGACCAACGAGCTGTGAAAGATGGTCTTGGACAAGGTGACCCAGGGCCCCTCCAGCTGCAGCTCCCTGGCCCATTGTCACCCTTGGCTGCTGCCTTTGGTGACTCACAGCCGCCCGTCGCGGCCTTCGAAGTGGCAGTCCTGAAGTCCCTGACGGAAAAGCACCGCTAATTAGAGGCTGGTGGTGCCAAAACACTTCCCAGACCGGAGCCTCGCGTGGGTTATTTTTGAAAGCGTCCATCTCCCGTGACTCCCGGAGCTTCCTGCCCACATGTCAGGCAGCTGGCACCCCCGGCGACCCTGCACGCAGCTGCAGAGTCCGGCGGGGCCCCTGCTCCGCCCAGCTGCCCTCCAGCCACCCCCCAGGGCCACGCTCCAGACTGCACCCGCTTCTGGAGGCGGCAGGGATGGTGGCACCAGCCTGGGAAACAGGCCATCATCACTTGGCATTTCACCCCCGGAGGCTCGCCACCACGCCCATTGCCCAGTGAGTCCACATCCTTCCTGGCTCAGAAATATTTGGTGTTATTTTATCCGCCACACCAAGCTGTTGATTTGTGGGAGCGCCTGGGAGAAGGGACAAGGCAACTGAGGCAGGCACCCCACCGACCAGCCACCGGCTGGGCGCCCCCAGAAAGGTTCCCATCGCTGCCGACGGGAAGACAGATGAGAAAGCCCACCCGCATTTCCCCCGGGGCGTGGACAGAGGACTTGTTCTCTGTCACATCTGCGCACTTGAGCTGCTTTCTATTCCGCAGGTGCCACCCGGAGAACCTGGGGGAGGACTGACCTCACCGTCTGTCCGTCAGCCAGATGAACCCACCCTGTGATTGGGGTTTCCACGGCCTCCAGCAAGACCACGACCCCTTTCATAGCAGCCAGCCTCATCGATCCCGGCCGCTTCTGCTCCTGTCCACCCTGGGGGCACCTGGAGCAGACAGCTCAGCCCGTGGGGGACCCCCGCCCAGAGGCCCTGACTCCCCGGCAGATGAGGGCTGGGGTCCACTGATCAGCGACGGGAGGCTTTGAGGACACCAGGCCCTCGAGCCCCCAGGAGCTCCCACTGAAAGGGCGCTGCCCGGCCGTGGTCCCCCTGCCCTGCCGGGCCTCAGCGGCTGTGAGCGCACCTGCTCTGTCGCTCGGCAGAGCCGCGCTCCACCCACGCAGATCCCAAAGGGACCCAAGGCAATGGGCAGTGCCCCTACGCTCATGGCCACGGGTGGAAAGGGTGGCTCTGAGGGGACCCGTCACGGCCCCTGTGGTCTGCGGGGCTGAGGGCCGCTGGCGTTGGCCGTGCACCCAGGCAGGGCGCCGCTTTGTCCCAAGCACAGAGCGGAGACTTCCCCGAGGGAACAGAGCCCGCAGGCTCAGCACAGCGGCCACCGGCCACCGGAAGAGGCGCTGCGGCGACCTCCAGCCCTGTGCCCCGACGCCCCCCCGGGCTCCGTCCTTTGGAAGAGGAGAAGCAGGGCGGGAAGAAGGTCTGGTTCAGCCCAGATGGCTGCACTTCCCTTGAGAGCTAGGAATATAATCCAATTACCTGCTTCCATTTCCACAGCAGCCATCCCCCCAGCTTTGGGGCATGCGGGGTGAACAAGACAGCCCCATCCTGTCCTCACAGAGGAGCAACCTCGTGGGGGACGCAGACGCAAGAGGAGGTAGTTGGGGGTGATGAGAACCAGGAGTGGGGTCCCCGGGACCTACTCCTGACTCGGGATCTGAGAAGGCTGCCTGGAGGAAGCGGGGTGTCTGCTGAGACAGGAAAGCACCCTGGAGCTGTCCCGGAGAAGGATGGGGGGCGCCCACAGCCGAGAAGTGGGAGTGGGAGAGCTGTGCCCACCGGGAGTGACAAGGAGGGCGCTGCCCAGGGCGCAGTGGGGGTGGGAGCACAGGCAGGGCCCAAAGGTCAGAGGGCGGAGCTCTGCTGACAGCCTGCAGGAAGCGCTGGGCGGCAATGTGATTCCGTCCGAGTTTCTGTCACTCCCACTCACCCAGCGGCCACCCAAAACCCGAGGTGTTGAAAGCCCCTCCCCCAGGCCTCGATCTCCTCAGGCCGTCGGCCCCTCGGGCTGTGCAGAGCAGCGACGCCAGAGCCAGCCCACCGCCGGGAGTCTGGCCCCTGCGCGGTTTACACGGACGCATGCTGCAGCCTCCTTGTGCCTCGGTTTGCTCCCTGTGGGAGCAGAGGACAGTCCCTAACTCTGAGATGGGTGCCACAGGGTAGCTGAGAATACAGACGAGTCCCGTGTGACCCCACAGCCAAATGGGTCTGGGGACTGAAAGGCACAGCTCCCTGGGGCTCTCTGTCCTGGGCACCCCTTTCCTGGAACCGGGCCCCTCCCCCGCCCCTCACTTTTCCCGGGAGGACCCTGCCTACCGCAGCGCCCCACTGGCAAATGACTACAAATTGGGCCAAATTGCCAGCGGCAGGATGTGCACCAAGAAAACAAATTAAGCCTAACATTTGGGTGGTGACAGCTGACCTTTGCGTGATGGAAGCGGATGGCCGCGCAGTCAGCCCGATTAAAGGCATTTAACCCAATGGAGCTGTCTCCAAAGTTTCTGGAGACACCCGTTCTGGCACACCTGAGAGGGACAAACCTGTCCCAGCGTGCTGCCACCTGCTGCCAGGCAGAGGCACCTGGTGTAGGGCAGGTGAGGGCGTGCAGACAAGGGAGCGTTGGAGACCTCCCGGTTCCCCGCCACAGACCCAGGCTCAGCCCCTCACACCAGCCTCTCATCCCACCTGCTTATTTGGAACGGGGAGGGCCAGGGCCTTGGCTCAGGACCCTGAAGGGGGTCCCTTAAGTGTGGGGACAGTTGAAATCCCGATCCCTGGAGCTCTGGGGACCACACCAACCCTTGGGGCTCCGCCAGCGCAGGTGGAGACAGGATGGGACCTGGACCCCAGGCAGCGGCCCTGCCCTCCCCAGGGGCACAGAGCGCTGGGCAGACGAACGTGCTCATCTTCACCAGGCCACCCGGCCCCAGGGGCTTCCAGCTGCCCCTCGAGCTCGAAAGGGTGAGAAAACATATTCTGGGCCCTTTCCAAGGAGCTCCTGGTGCTCAGGTGCTGGAGTCGCAGGTGGGTTCCGCTCTTTGGAGCAGCAACGGCACTGTCACGTGCTCGGGGACGCCATTGCTGGGGATGCGGAGAAGGCTGCCTGGAGCCAGGCGGCCCCCGACGGCCGGAGGGTCTTGGAATGGCGCCTCCAGCCCTGCATTGCTTGGCCATTCAGGGACGGACTTCTGCTTGTGAGATCAAGATTTTTGACCCTTAATCTAAACTTGGGCGATGTGAAGCTTTGTTTTTAGTTTTGTGTTGTGTTTTTTTACATGTGAGCGTGGGCTCTTTACGATGTGGGCCCTCCTGTGCTCTCTGAGTGGACTGGGCGGCCGGGTTCACAAAGGGGTCAGCCTCAGGGTGTCGCAGGAGGTGCTGGGGCCGAGAGGTGATGGTCAGCCCTTGCGGATCCGTGGGACTGCCTGTCCCCTGGGTCCCAGAGCCCTGCACCTGCCGCCCTGTCCCCAGGAGGCCCTGGCCCGTGGATGGAGCGTGGGCAAGGTCAGGGGTCCTCTGCAGAGAACAAGATGCTGACCCGAGCAGCTCGGCTGGTCGGCCAGTCACCCTCAGGTGGGGGTGGGGTGCGGTATACCTTTACCACTGAAATTTTTACCAAAAGAAAAGCAAATGTCACTAAACTCTGAAGACCTCCTACCTGTGACCTGAATCATTTCTGCCGTTTGAGGAACGAGAGCCACAATTCGGCTTTCCAACCAACTTCTGCCAAAGCTTCGGCTGCTAGCGCCCGCTACCACTAGAAAGGGTTTGTGAGTGAAACGTGAACACCCCACTTTATTCCCCTCCCTGCTGTGTGGCCGGAGACCTGAGGGGCTGCAAAGGGCAGTGGCTGGGCTGCACACACAGCGGGCCTTTGCGAGCGCCGGGTCTGGAACCTTCCACGCTTCTCTCTCCCCTTCGCCCACCCGGACCCACGTGCGGCCCCCTGCAGAAGTGCCCCCTGGCAGCCCACGGCAGAGGCTCGTGGGTCCGTGGTGCATGCCACTCCTGTGAGTTCGCTCCTGGTTTGTGTCTGCTGTTTGTGGGACCCAGCCCTGAGCGGCGCAGGGGGGACCCTTCAGGGAACCCCCAGAATCTCTCCCTACCTCTAGCAAGTCCTTCCCACTTGGCTCCTGGCCCAAGAGAAGGTGGACAAACACCTGCTCTCTTGGGAGAACTTGGGTTTCTGGGTCAGAAAGGCCGTGTCTAGGGAACTGTTTCTTTCTCTCCCATGAGCGTGTAGAGTCCTCACCATGAGCCACGTCCTATGTGCTTCACACGTGCAAACTTACCCACGCAGCAGCCCCAGAACATGCAGGCTTGATAAGGGTTGAACTGTGTCCACCAAAAATACGCATTCTCAGGTGCCTGACCCCTCGGCACCTGAGAATGTGACCTCATTCAGAAGTGGGGTCCCTGCAAATGTGACCAGTTTAAGGTAGGGTCACTGGGTGGGCCCTAATCCAATATAACTGGTGTCCTCATCAGAAAAAGAGACCTCTGTGCGGGTGGACACTTTTCTGGGATAAATGATGCACTGCCCTGCCTCGCTGACCCAGGAGAGTGACCTGCCTTTTACCCGAGTCGGGTTCTCGGTGCACGGGCACCAGTCCGGTTACAGAGCGCGGCCGGGGACCAGTGCTGCCACTTGGTTTCGTTTCCCCCTCTGGTGTCAGGCTGCCATTCCTCAAGTCTCCTGGTGTGTGACACTCCCAGGCACATCGGTGAGTCACTCTCAGGTCTGCGAGAGATGACAGCCAGGTCACAGGGCTCCGGAGTAACTGTGTGTCTAGAAAACCATTATCACGGAAAAGGGGTGACCGCTAAGGGTGATGAGGTTGACTGCTGTGTTTAACGGTTATCAACTGGTTTAGTGCTCACAACAGCCTTAGCAGACAGGTGCCCTCATCATCGCCACATCACCATCGTCACCATCATCATCATCACCATCACCACCACCATCATCATCACCACCATCACAGCCATCACCATCATCCCCATCACCACCATCACCATCACCACCACCATCACCACCATCATCCCCATCACCATCATCATCCCCATCATCACCACCATCATCCCCATCATCCCCATCACCATCACCACCATCATTATCACCATTATCGTCATCATTCCCATCATCCTCATGATCATCACCATCCCCATCATCACCATCACCATCCCCATCATCACCATCACCATCACCATCATCACCATCACTACCATCATTATCACCATCATCACCATCACCATCATCCCCATTGTCCCCATTCCCATCATCACCATCACAATCATCACCATTATTATCATCACCATCATCATCATCACCATCATCATCGCCATCACCACCACCATCACCACCACCATCACCACCATCACCATCACCACCATCATCACCTCCATCATCACCACCATCATCACCATCACCCCATCATCATCTCCATCACCATCACCATCAGCACTATCACCACCATCATTACTGTCACCACGTCACTGTTGAACAAACCAAGCGCCAGAGAGGCAGAGTGACCAGTTCAACAGGACTGTTATGGGCTAAATTCTGGCTCCCTAAAATGCCTGTGTTGAAGTCCTGCCCCCAGGGCCTCAGAATGTAGTTGTAGTTTGGAGGCAGTCTTTAAACACGTGACTAGGGTTAAATGAGGTTGTGTGGGTGGCCCTAACCCAGACCAATGTCCTTATACAAAGAGGAAATGTGGGCACACAATGACAGACCAAGAACACATGTGCTCGGAGGGAAGGCTGTGTGAGGACGTGGTGAGAAGGCGGCCATCTGCAAGCCGGGGGTGGGTCTTGGGAGAAGCCAGCCTTGCTGCCCAGAGCTGGGGTCGGTCCCTGACAGCTGAAAGGGTCCCGAAGAGCTGGGGCGGGGCACCCCAGTACAACCCGGCTGGGGACCCTCCCCCGGCATAGCGGGGTCTTCAGAGGAGTGGACAGAGAGGTGTGAGCCAGCGTGGAGAGAGGGGCTGGGCTTCCCAGGGCAGGGACAGCACTCAGCAGGGAAGCATGGCCAGGCTCCTCCCTGTGCACCCTCCTCCCCAGCCAGACAGGCCAGTGGGGCAGGCCCTGCTCACCCCCACAGCCCTGCAAAGAAGCTCAGGGTGCAGACAAGGGGGGCCCTGCTAGCGTCCCCCTCCCTTCTCCGGGCACTGCCCAGTGTGGGTGCCCAGGACAGTGGCAGAGGGGCTCCCCGCCCAGGGTGTTGGCGTGGGCCATCTTCTCGCTGGAAGGGCTCTTAGCCATGAATAACTCCACCAGAAGCTCCAGGTAGAGACAGGCGCTAATCTGTCCCACAGCGTGTTAAAGGTACGAAGCAGCGCACCTGCAGGGCCGTGGCGGGCCCCCCAGCCCTGGGAGAGGTCACGTCTCTGGAGCGGGATGGGGGACGGGGGAGCAAGAACGCAGTCTGCTCGCTGAACGTCGTTTGTCAGGAACATAGCGCCCCAGAACCTGAGAAGAGGGGAGGGTGTGCCGGTCTGCCCCCATGACACCTGGAAGGTTGTCTGTTGTTGTTTCAGTTTTATTTCCCCCCCAGGAAAGGCAGCGACAGAATGAGTCAGTCTCACCTGCCACACACACCGTCAGAGTTTCTCGGGGATGTAGCTGCATTAATGGACCGAAAGAGAGGGCGGCAGGGGGAGCCACCGTTTTAGGGGGCATCTGAAGCAGGGTGGATGGCGCTGGCAGAGCCCTGAGCCCACCTCCACCGAAGGTGCCCCTGGGAGGTCTGGGGGGCCGGCCCGAGGATGTGGAGGACACGGAGGCTGGACCTCGGACGGGGCTTGGGATGGGCCAGAGCCAGCAAGAGCAGTAAGATCAAAAGCTGCTCTGCCCCTGCAGCTGGCCCTTCACACGCCCAGGGTCAGCAGACATGTGGGGGAGGCAAGGGTGCAGAGGGCACCCCTGGGGCACACGCCAGGTGTTCGCGGGACTGGCCGGGTGGGGGACCAAGAGGCGGCTCGGAGCAGAGACTGGCCCAGCAGGACCCTGCGGGGGTGGGGCCACGTGGGGGTGGGAACACATAGGGCGGGGCCTGTGGTGGGGGTTGAGGGGTGTGGTCATACTGGGCGGGGTCTGCGGGTGGGGCTCAGAGCTGGGGTTTTGCAGGGGGAGTCTTGCAGGTTCTTAGGGTCCTGCAGGACAAGGCCTGGATCTCGAAACAACGGGGTCACCGAAGGGGCGTTCGGCAGGGGCATGACATAGTGAAATGAGTGTTTTTGAAAGAGGCCTGTGGCCTCCGTGTAAAGGGTGGGTTGGCCCTGGATGGAGGAGCTGGGAGATTATTACCAAGACACAGACATGCAGGGCAGGGGCTGGGTGAGGACAGTGGGGTGGGGCGAGGGGGGTATTGAAGATTCCCGCCCTGTGCTTGGGTGGGTGGAGGAAGCCTGGAAGCCAGACCACGCCAGCCTGAGCTTTAAGCCCTGGACTGAGGGACAGGTCCCTGAGCTGGGGACACAGGGCAGACAGAGCAGAAAAGTCCATTCGGCTTAGACAGGTCGCGCCTGACGTTCCCAGATTCTCCAAGGAGAGGGGACTGGCAGGTGGGTCCATAGCTTCCCCGGGTCAGCAGCTGGCACGGAGGGTCCTCGTAAGAGGAAGTGCTGGTGGGAGGAGAGGGGACAGTGGGGTCGAAGCATTGGTGACATGTCTAAGAAATGGCAGCAGACGGAGGCAGGACTCAAAGGCTCTGAGGCCTGGGTGGCTCTTCTCAGAAACACTGGGTGGCCTTCGAGGAGGCGCTGCACTGAGGGGAGGCGGTGGGGGGGGCGGGGCAGAGGCTGGCAACAGGGCGGACAGGCAGCGAGTGGCTGCAGGCGGATGCCAACGGCTGTCAGGACGCGGCTCCGCGGATGTTCCCGCGGAAACCGGTGACAGCCCCCCGTGTCTCCGCACCCTCGCAGAAATTCGGAAGTGCGTCTTCACGCTCCACACGCACTCTGCCGGTCTGGCGGCGAAGACTACAGGAAAGCAGAGGAAACAGACGGAGAGCCAGGTTCCTGTCCCTCTTGCTTCGAGAAAAGTGACAGGGAGAGCTTGTCAGTGGTGCTGCAGATCCCCCACCGCCCCCCCGCTTGGTGCAGCGGCACCTCCAGACACCGGCCGCAGGCTCCTGTGGTCTTTTGTCCCTCCGCGTGACAGCTTTTCCTGGACGTTAGCAGATACCCAGGGTCTCGGACAGAGCAGGGTACTGAGCGGAGGAGTCCCCGTGGCCTGGCAAGGGGCCGGGCTCACCCAGAAGTTGGGGTGCTGGTTCCCTGCCCCTCCCCCACTGCCCTGGGAAGGAGGGACACCTTCAGCCTTGAAGACTGTGATATCTGCTCCCAAGTGTGGCTGAAAATAAAAGCCCAAACCTGAGCTTGGTTGTCTGGTCTGAAGTGAAACAACAGGATTCTGGGTCAGAGGGTGGGGAGGTCAGGGCAGGACAGCTGGGGTGGGGGTGGGGCCATCCTCCCAGGAGGCGGGGCCAAGGACAGCCCCTGGGGAGTGGCCTGGGGGTCCCGGAGTGAGGGCCTCCACGGCCATCTCACCTCCTCAGTGCTCTTCCTCCAGCCCCGTCTGGCCCCCCCACATGGGGTGGAGAGGGAGAGACCGGCTGCCCCACGATCACGGTGCCGGAGACCCCCCAGCTGTCCCCCTTCAACAGCTCTGCGTGTTGGAAAACCCGTCCGGGGGCCAGATGAAGAAGTGGCTGAAATGATTAGTGTCACGATCAACTATGACGCGCAGGTCATGCAACCTGTCCTCACCTGCCCAGGTGCATGGTGGTCACGCCCATTTCACAGGTGGGGAAACTGAGGCTGAGACAGCAGTGGCCTGCACGCTGACCTTGTCCCCTGCACCAGGCTGAAGCCTGGGGAACGGCAGCTCCTTTCAAATTCACAGGTCGGCGGCTTCCTCCCCATTCTACCGAAGAGGAGGCTCAGGCTTCAGTGGCCGCCCAGTTCGGCAGGTCCATCGGCGCACAGGCGGGCACCCACCCGGATCAGGAGCTCTTGGGAGGCTCTGTGGGCGATCTCGACTCACCCAACCTGTCAGGAACGTAGGGGCAGCCCTCCTGTCTCTCTGTCCCTGCTCCCTGCTGGGCTAACGTCCGGGGGTCACACGTCCATTTCACTGGCAGGTTCTCGGGGAGGGGGAGAGGGGGGGAAGATGGAGAACGTGGGTGCCGGCATCACCTGATCCCCGCCTGGATTGTTCTGGAAGCTGGAGGCAGCTCATACGCCCAGAACTCAGAGGCCACGCTGACGTAGGGACTCCACGTGCCCCTTCCCTCCAGCCAGCCCCTTCTCAGCCCCTCTGAGCTGCCCGGAGGGACTCGGTCGGGGCCGGTCAGAGGCAGCTCCATTCACAAAAACAGGTTCGGGCTGTGCGCTCAACTCTGTGTCTGAACGCACATCAAGTGTGCCTGAATTATGCACGTGCGTGTGCGTGTGTGTGCGTGTAGTCTAGGGCCTGCTTTGCAAAGTAATAGTGAGAAAAAGTAGAGGCAGACTTTGATACCCAGGCGCTCCTGCAGCCCCCACGCCCCAGAGCCCCCACAGCTCTCCGCCCCGGCCCTGCCCCCCACCCCGTGACGAGGCCGGCGGAGCCGCTCGGTGCAGACAGACGGTGTCGGGGCAGCCTGAACACGGCCTTCTCGAGTCCCCGAACCACCGCCACCCCCGCCTTCTCCCACGAGCGTTCCCCTTCTGCTCTGTAGACGGGGGAGCAAGTGTGAGCCCCCCCAGACTTCTGGGAAGAGATCCAGCCCCTTGCTTGTTCCCAGACGTTCCTCGGCAGGAACAAGAGGGGGCGCTGGCAGCCCAGCAGACCAGGCCCTCAGCTGAGTCCGGAGCTGAGCACTCCTGGAGCCCCGCCTGCCAGGTGGGCCAGGTGGGCCAGGTGGGCCAGGTGAGCCAGGTGGGCCAGGTGGACCAGGTGGGCCAGGTGGGCCAGGTGGGCCAGGTGGGCCAGATGGGCAAGGTGGACCAGGTGGGCAAGGTGGACCAGGTGGGCCAGGTGGACCAGGTGAGCCAAGGAGCAGAGCTCGTCGTGCAAGGATGCAGTCGGGGCGGGGCCACCTCAGGAGCACTGAGCCCTGGAGGCCCCCCGGGGAGCGTCCAGAGTGGGTGCGGGCACAGGAAGACCCAGGCGTAGCCGGGGCGGTGGCGGGAAGGGCGGCTGGCAGCCCAGTGACAAGCTTACAGAAAGTCCTGGCGGAGGGGCAGGCACCTCTTGCAGCAGTGTCCCTGTGGGGGTCCCATGAAATGGGCAGGAGCTGGGGGAGCCTTTGCTTTAACCAGAGACTCAGATCATTGTCCTGAGGCCAAGGCCACTGCCAGGCCTCTGGGCTTCACGCCAGGACCCTAACGGCCCCCACTGCTCTTCCCCAGCCAGCGGCCTCCCCGAGGCTGAGCTGTGTCTCAGGGTGGTGGAGGGGCCTGGGCCGAGCCCGCTCACCTGCCGTCCCACTTGGGGCCACGGAGGGATCAGGGCCTCCCCGGAGTCAGGAAGCAGTCCTTCCAGCCCTCCCCGTTCTCCAGAGGCCAGGATGTGGGCGTGACTCAGGTGTCCTGGTTGCCATGGGCGTGAAATCCCTGGGGTCTCCTCTGGGTGCCGCTGTGACGTAGTGGCCCACGGGTGCCCAAACCTCCCCTCCCCCCGCAGCGCCTCCAGAGTCACATGGTCGACACCGGAGACCTGACCCTTAACTACCCTGCCCAAGCCGTCTTGCTGCCCCAGGCTGGAGGGCCAGGTGAGAACTGCCCCAGCTGGGACCACCAGCCACACGGGACAGAGGTCCCAGGGAGTGTCACCAAACCCCTCCCGGACCGCAGGGCCCTAGGTGGAGAGAAGCAAGCTAAGGGACAGCAGGAGCGAAGTCCGGCGTGGGGAGCACAGTGGACAGAGAGCATGTTCACTCAGCCGCGGGTGGGAGGGGGCTCCGCTGACCCCTGGGGCCTGCGGGAGGCAGCCCATCCCCACTCCGCAGCCTCAGCTCAGCGGCCACTCTGCCAGCTTAAAACACTCACCTCTCTCCACGGGAGTGCAATTTCATTTAAAATTAAAAAAAGAGATTTTAAAATAAAATGGCTGTTTTTATGCTCAATCAACTTTTAAGGGCGTTCAATTGTGTGGAAGCCGCCCCCCCACCCCGGCCGCACCCGCCCCGCGGGGCTCTGGGTCCAGGTGTGTGGGCCCCGCCTGTAGGAAGCTCTTCCGGCCCCTGGGTTCCCACAGCCGCGGGCAGGCCAGCTCCCCACTTGCCCCCTGCGCAGGCCTGCGAGGGGCTCTGGGCACAGACACGCACCTCACACGCAGGCGCACACGCCTCTCACACACCCGGCACTGACGCTCGTGTTCCGACCCCTCCACGGCCACCTCCTGTCACCGCCACACTATACCGTCTGATGAAAAGCAAACAAATTACATCCCCCTGATTACATTTCCCGACTTCTCAGAAAGCAAAATTACAGTGATTGGTGTGCGCGCGGCACCCTGCTATTTGCGCGAGGGGAATTAAGCAGAACACCGTCCGGTGGGATTCGTGGGCAAACATCGTGTAAGTGGCAGGCGTCCGGAAGCGCTCCCGAGCAGCATCTCGGCAGCAAATTGCAGTTTACATATAACGGGTCACGGCAAGAAGCTGAGCTTCCTACGCACCGCGAGGACGGTGCTGCGAAGCCGGGTCCCAGGATCCGGGGACCCTCTGGGCCGGTCTTGCGGGGCCTCCATCCGCCGGTGAGAACAGGATTCCTCGTACCTCACGCGGCACAACGCGGGTGCATGTTCTTCTGGAAGTGCGCTCAGCAGGGGCCACGCCTGGCTCCTGGCCAGGCCGCAGGGTCGGCGCCGTGGCTGACTCTTCTGGAAGGTGGTGGGGCATGGCCTGAGTGTGCTGTGTGTGGCCTTACAAACCACCCACCCGTCTGCCGCCAGTGCCGGGCCCCAGGCTCAGGAGAGCCCTCGGCCAAGGGCCTCAGCCCCGGGGAGCATCGAGGAGCCCGCTTCACGTGGCAGGGGGCCCCAGCGTGCATCTTCCCCGGCCCCTCTTACAGTCCTCAGAGCACGCATGCCCTGCTGAGGGTCACCCTGGCCGTCACAGGCGTACGCCAGCCCCGTCCTCTCAACCCAGAGCTCCAGCCTCAAGTGTCAAGCAGGCGCCTAATGTGGCTCAGGAAGACAGATATCACCCAGGGCCTACTGGTGGCAGAGGTCCATGTGGGGTAACAGGTCCCATGAGGGGGTGCGTAGTGTGGAACCCGCAGGGCTGTGCCCGGCTCCCTCAGCACCTGTCCAGGGCAGGTCACAGGGGCCATCAGCTCTGGGGACATAGGGGCAGGGAAGGACAGGGGTGCAGAGCATCGGGGCCGGAGGCGCTGGCCCCTATGCCCTGGGGGACAATTGTCACTGTGACCCTCACCCTAAAGCAGGCCAGCACTCCCGTCAGGGAGCGCCTGGGCCCCGGGGCTCCACACGCTACTGCACTCCCTGTGGGTGGGCCGTTTAGTTCATGGTCGCCAATGTGGGGTGCTGCCCAGGGCAGGTGGTGGCTCCTTTCCTGCAAAATGGAGGTGAGGGGTCCTGGCCCCGCCCCTTTCCAGCTAAGTCACCTGGGGCACCTCCCTCCTTGTCTCTCAGGAGGTCCAGGGTTCGACTGGATTCCAGCCCTGACCCCAGGCGGGAGCAGCCTCTGTCTTTTCAAGTTCAAGCAGCAGTGTCAGCGAACAGGGTCCCAGGGACAGGGCTGTGCTGCCCTGTGGGTGGGGTGGGCGGGGCGGGGTGGGGTGGGCGCAGGCCATGGTGGCAGAAACGAGGAGAGAGAAGCAAGTCTTTGGGGCCCGGGTTACAAAGGCAGCCTGGTGTCCTTCCAATAGTCATCACCCCCGTCTGACATCATGACGTCAGACTGGGACTCCCTCACCAGCAAAGCTGGCCTTACGGTGAGCCGGGGCTGGCCAGGCTCACGTGGGCACGCCACCAGCACCTCCCTCTTGCGCCGTGGGGTACGGGCCGAGCCCAGGGCCCCCACCCCTGTGGGCCACCTCCATGATGACCAGGTCATCTCGAAGATTTCCCCAGTTTTAACACCACAAGCTCCGTGGCCCAGGAAGGTCCTCAGTCCCAGGAAACAGAAAGCATCTGCCACTGCTCATGCCCCATGGGTGGCAGCTGCCACGCTAAGCCAGGGCCAGGCTGATGTTCCTTGAGGGGTGACAGGGCCACCGCAGGGCAGAGGCGGGGCCACCCTGGCGGGTCCAGCCCAGTCTCCCTGTGTGCCGACTTGCTCCCCGGCGTCCACTCTCAGTGGAGCACAGGTCCCCTCCAGCTCTGCACCTGGCGGGCTGGCTGGTGTGCACCTGTCGTCTCCAGGATGCCCGGCCGCCATCTGGATTTGGCTCCAGGCAGCACGTGGCTGGTTTGTGCAGAACAAGGGATCCTGCCATGCGTGTGCCCGACACACGATACATGGGGAGGGAGGGAGCGTGCAACGCGGCAGAAGGACCCCCCTTGCTGGGTCGAGGACGAGGACAAGGACAGGGATGTGGGAAGAGATTCCCACCAGCCCCCCTACCCCTGTCCGTCGCTGGTCCTGCAGGCAAGGACACAGGTGTGGCAGGGACACAGGTGACTCCCTGGGCTTTCCTTCCGGCTCGCAGCCCCCCTGGCATCGAGGGCCGAGCCCCCGAGTCTGCCCCGGTTCCATCTCTCCCTCCTTACCCCGTGTCTCATGCTGTTACCTCCTCGCCGAAAGTTCTCATTATCTCTTTGCGTCTCATGCGGAACAGGAGCCGCAGCAGCCCTCCCCGCCTCCCCCTCGATCTCCGGCGGCCTGACAGCGGAACAGCAGCCCTGGGCGTGATAAATCTCCTTTATTAAAGCCCTTCGTCGAAGAGCATCCACCCCCCGTGTCAGGACGCGGCACACTCACGGAGGAGAAAGGGGCAGGCTCCTGTCACGGAGCGGAAATGTCTTAAAACGGCTATTGTTTTTCTTCTTTCTCCTTAAAAAAATATTAACTCAACAAAAGGGGTTCTCCCCTGCGCTTCTTTCTTCAAGATGTTTTAACACAAGGGAAGTGAGTTGCCGTTTAAACCTGGGGGAGGGTCCCAGAAGTGGAACCGAGAGGCGGATGGATGTGGGGACCAGAGTCACCCTCGAATCCTCTCACCCCACAGCACTCATCAGACACCCGGGATGGGTGCCGGGTGTCAGGCCCAAAGCTGCACACAGGGGGACACGGGGCGGCCCCGTCCTTCCCAGACGCTGGGTTGCCCCGGAGTCCAGAGGAGGGGCTGCGAGAGCTGGCCCGTCCCAGGCTGAGAACCCGGCCCCAGGTGGGAGCTGCTGCTCTGGTAAAATGTAGACAAAACACTGGAGAGAAACTTCCAGAATTCAGGGCTCAGAAGATTCCCATGGAATGTGGGATTTCTGCTGTAGATAGACACATTTTCAAAAATGCGAAGAATCGGCCCTGGCCGGTGTGGCTCAGTTGGTTGGAGTGCTGTCCCGTCAACCGAGAGGTCGCAGGTTCCATTCCCAGTCAGGGCACATGTCCGGGTTTCAGGTTCGATCCCTGGCCAGGGCCCCGTACGAGAACGCAACCAATCAATGTTTCCCTCCCTCTCTCTCTCTCACTTTCTCCCTTCCTCTCTCTAAAAGCAATGAAAAAAAGGTCCTTGGATAAGGATAATAATAGCAAAACAGGAAATTTAAAAAAAAAAATACGTGGAGAATCATGTTAGCAATACAGACACGGAGTCCAGATTCCAAGGAGGAGTGGGCTCGGAGTCTCAACGTTCCAATCCCCCCTCCCCAGTCCATCTGGGCACCCTGAAGCCTGCGACCCCCCAAGGCTGAGCACGCAGCCTGTCCCGACAGCCCCGGCTCCAGACAAGGGCCAGAGCCCACGCCGGGGCCCACGGCCTCCCACCCACCCGGAATGGCCAGTGCGACCGACCCAAGACTCCAGCCTCCAGCCCTCTTTGCGGGACTCGCGGCTCTGCCCGCGGCACCTAAGCCTGCCGGGTGTTCACTTCCAGCCGGAGGTGTTCCTTGCTCTCCTTGCAGATGCCGCTGCGCGTTTTCGCCCATGTTACAGCCCGTTCGGCACTCCCTTCCATTCCGTGCAGGAGAGGTTCCGTGACATCGCAGGCCCCCGTTCCCTGGAGCCAGGCGCCCATCTGGAGAATTCTGCGTGTTTCCTCACAGCTGCTGCACGTTTCCAGCCCTCGCAGCAAACGTGCTCTCGCCACGTTCGGAGAATGCAAACCACCCCGGGACTGGAGAACAGAGGAGGAAGTGGAAGAGGCCTTTAGAAACTGGGAGCGTGCCTGCCCCACCTCCTTCAGAGGGTGACACTGGAGGAAACCGCTGCACCGGGTCAGAGGACACCCTGTCACCTTCATGCTGCCAAACCCACTGCGGCCAATAGTCCCGGCGGAGGCGGGGCGGGGGGGGGGCGGCTAGGCTGCTGGGGGGCAGAGCTGCCTGTCACTGAACCAGACCCCACCCTCCACTCGAATTGTCCGGCTTCAAATCTGGACCAAACACAAGATTTCACATGTGAAAAAATGTCTCTGTCTCTGTGAGCTTCAGCCGAATGACCACTTCGAAACATGCCCTCCTGCCTCTTGGAAAAGGCTGTGGAAACGCCAGGCTGAGCCTTCTTCCCCGGGGCGACATCTCCAGCCCTTGAGGAAGGCTCCTCCCGGGTGACAGGCCCGGGGCCCTGATGAACAATGGTTCTGAGTTCCGAGTTACCGGCAAGACGGTCGGTTTCCACCGAAACGGGGGTTTTTTGTTTTAATTTGCTCCGTGGTGAAAGCTCGCGACAGCCTCGCACCGTCAACACGAGCGCGCAGCCTCATGAAAATTTAATCTTTATCTATTTTGGGGAGAGATGGGCCTGTCTTCTAATTGAAGCATGTGTCATCCTGACACCAGACAGCGCATCCTTGGTCCTTGTGTTATTACATTGGGGTGTGTTTCTCGCAGACTGTTATATGGAAGTAATGCTGCTTGTTCGGAGATAAAAGGAGATGATGGGTGTTATAGAACCGGGGGAAGGAGGCTTCATCTGGCCGCGGGGCTGAGGGCAGCTGTCTCTGGTTCCCGGGGCTGGCTGCCCCGGAGGGGGCTTCAGCTCCGCATGCCTCCCCGCGTGCCAGCGAGAGGCGGATCAAACGAGCAACATCTAGACAGGCATCAGCGACACGGTTGCCAGCAGTCCCTCATCTGCGTGTCCTGGGGGCCGTGTTACGAGCAGCTGGGACAGGCGGGGCTGGGCCCAGCCGCCCACCACATTTCGGAGTTCCAAACGGCATCCCACTTACTGTTGTCTCGTAGTCAAAGATCTCTTCCCAGGGCTTCCGAATCACGGTTTGCTGCTCTCTGACACGTTTCAATACGTCTGACTTGACTCCCTCGGTCTTTGGGAATCGGTAACATGAGCCCACAGCCTCCACACAATCTTGGGCTTTTAATGATGGAAATGACGTAGGGCCATCAACACGAAGCAGCCCAGCGGCGCTCGAGGCCCCTCTGAGGCCAACCACCTAGCCGCCCTCCATCCAGGGCTCACGCAGCTCCAGGGCGGAGAGTCAGCTCTGAATCCATCTCCTCCGCGTGGTGGGGACGGGCAGCCCCGCCCCCTGTGCTCCCACTTCCTCCCCTGGGAAGCAGGAGTGATGACAGCGCCTCATGATGGTGCTGAGGCTCCCTTTCTCACTTGCCAGACTGTGTTTCTGTTTTAATTTCTGACGGTCACAGCTGGTTACACTTCTCTGTGCCCAATTCCAAGAAGCCAGATGGCACGTTGCAAAGCCATGGAAATGAGAGTGGAGGTAATAATGGTGGTGATGGTGGTGGTGGTGCTGATGGCGATGATGGTGATGATGGTGGTGGTGATGATGGCGATGATGGTGATGATGGTGGTGGTGGTGATGGTGGTGGTGATGGTGGTGGTGGTTATGATAGTGGTGATGGTGATGATGATTGTGGTGGCGATGATGGTGGTGATGATGGTGGTGATGGTGATGATGATGGTGGTGCGGTGATGGTGATGGTAGTGGTGGTGGTGGTGGTGATGGTGGTGCTGAGGGTGATGGTGGTGGTGGTGATGGTGGTGATGGTGGTGCTGATGGTGATGATGGTGGTGGTGGTGGTGATGATGATGATATAGCAAACCAACCACCACTGGCATTTGCTAAGTGGCAACACTGTTTCCATTGCTTTTATGTATCATTCTTTTCATTCCCCACAGCCGTCTTGTGAGGTGGGACAAGTACTGCAAATGAGGAAACCAGGCTCGCGTTGGTTAAAAGCTAGTCCACACCCTCCCCGCTGGCCAGCGGCCTGCCTGGGACTCGGACACAGGCCGTGCTCCATTGGGCAGCCCTGCACAGTCTTCTTGCAATGGCCGGACACGCTGGGTCCCTTTCCCCAAGTGTCCGAGCACCGTGGCCTGACTGCTGAGAGGGGGCCTTTGCTTGGAATCCCCCAGAGAAGAGACCAAACCCAAAGACAACCTGACCGCCGACTCTCCCACTCAACCCCGCGAGCTACTCAGAGAGGGCAAGAAAGCCGCCGGCCGTGAATTTCCCCGTCTCTGCTCGGCAGCCAAGGGTCTGCTGTGAGGAGGGAGTGCCCACACGAAAGGTGAGTCCTGTTACACTGTTGACGGCGAAGCCCGAGCAGGTGATGCCTCAGCGTGTATACCCACAGGCCTTTGAGAAGAAAAACTGGCTCGGGCAGGCCTTGGTTTGTGCCCAGTCGGGGACACGCCCTCCTGCTGGAACGTTCTATGGTGTCACTCCCCACATTTCCATTCACCCCGTTCTCTGACCTGCGAGTCCGTGGGCGGAGGTGGGAGCCTGGAGTACTTAGTGTAAGTCTTTAAACTATAGTTTAAACGTCCAAATCATACCAGCTCTTCCCTGGGTTCTACTCCCCGTTAGGTAATAGCTCCTTTCATATTCGTACGAGGATTCGAATGTGAATGTCCCTGAACCGTGGACTGTGACGGCAGCACCCATGTGTCTTGGGCCTAATGGGGGGGGAAGACAGATTGGGTTTGTTTTCCAGTAACCTGTGGGGAGCGGGGGTTTCAGAAGACAAGTCTCCCGGTGTTTCAGAAGACGCCCATAAGCCTGCGGCCCTGGAGGCTCTCCCGCTGGGGGCGAAGACGGCGTGAGACAGAGTGGGAACGGCAGCTTCCACTTCCCCCCACGACTCACTCGTTCACTTTCCCGTCCCTTCCACACACACCTGTGCAAGGGGCCTGCGTGGCAGCCACAGAGCGTGGTACCCACAGTGCATGGAGCCACCGAGGCCGAGCCTTGGCGTGGGTTCCCACGTCTGTGGACTGACAATCTACAGAACGAGCCTGCCTGAACCCCCCGGGACCACGTCCGTGGCCTCGCTCTGCTCCAGACACCGAATCACAGAAAGGGCTCACTGGTTGGGACCAACAAGATGTTGTCCGTGGGGTTCCCCGGCCACAGGGGAGGCCGAGGAGGCAGGTCAACCCGAGTGGCCAGGTCCCCAGGTTCTGTGCCCATGCTGTGCCATGCTGAGGACATGAAGTCAGGACAGCAGCGGGTCCAGTCACCCTCCAGACTGCCACGAAGGAAGACTCGGGCGAAGCAGGAGGGTCTGTCAGCCATTTGGGGGGCCACGGTGCCTCCTGGGGATGAATCACACAGCGGAAGTGTGCCGGGGTCCCAGGATCACACATCCTAGAGTCCAGGGACAAGTCCCTTCCCCCATCTCTTTGTTCTTCTGCAGAGAGCTGGCTTATCACACGGGCGACTTCCGTTTGGGCTTGTGAGACTGCGTGTGAATCAATTTAAACATCAGGGGACACGCCAGCCGAGCAGGGGCACCGGTGTCTGCTTCGAAAAGGGTGACCTCCGAGTTACACCCACGGACACGGCCTTGCAGATGAGGTGCCGGCTAAACAAACATTGTTTGCATAATTTCACGATCTTGGGACATAACTGGAGACTGGCTGGTCGGCAGGCAGTTAGAGGCCCGTTCAGAGACTGAGCTTCTCGGCCGAGGAAAAGGAGTCTTGCCCGCCAGGGCTGGCTGCTGGCCACAGGTGAGGAGAATGCTTCCTCTTCGAGGCAGCAGGATGAACCGTGAATGTTCCAGAAACAGGAGTGAACGGGGCTTCTCCCTTTTGCCCAGGGCAAAGTCTGATGGGTCTTTCCCTTCGGAATCCACGGAAGAGTTTATTTAGAGTTTTGGATGGGGGTTGGCGAGGGGGGTGCAAACCAGTATCCCCCGGCCGTTTTTTCTTTGCACCGGGACGTGTAAGTAACAGCTGCAATAACAAAAGTTATGACCCCGCAGTTCATATGGAGAGGAGGAAATATTGGCAAATAAACATGCTCGGTGCCCAGAACACAAGCCATCCTTCCTCCTGAGACTGACAGATGGGGGCACTTTCCTTGTCCACCAGGGGGGACCACGGTGGGACGGGGCTGCTGCCCCAGCCCGGCACTGGGGCCGCCATCCATCTGCCAGCGGAGCCCTCCACGTGCACACGAGAGGGGCACTTAATTGCTCATAAAAATGATTTGCTGGGCGTTTAGGTTTTTAATAAACTATGGGGGAAGGGGAGGAGAAGATGAAGTTCCGCGGAGGTTCGGCTTTCTGCCTCTCAAATTAATGACAAGAAGCCCGTGGGAGGGAAGGTGTGGGGTGGGGGGAGTGGAGCAGGCAGGCTGTGCACTTTCTCGGGGAGTAAGCTCCTGCGGAGGGGGGGGCGGGGCTCTAGGGCTCAGTTTGTTCTGCGCTGCTCGGCAGGACCCTCGCCTCTTGTTCCCAAAGCCACCGTGCCTCCGCGCCTCCGCGGCTGCGGATGGGCTGTGCTGTGGTCATCCGCCTGTCTAGGGTCTTCCCCATTTAGGGGAGAGGGGGCTGATGATGCACGGATGGGGGATGGGGGGCTGCAGCGGCCCCTGGGCCCCTTCTCCTGTCATCTGCCCTGACAAGTCTGGGTGCTTCAGGGATGTGAGGCCGGGGCAGGGTCTGCAGGTGAAAGCCCCCGTCCATCGGCACATGGCTTCTTCCAGCACGTGGCACAATCCTGGCGCACAGTAGGTACTCCATAAATAATGTGTCAGCACAACAGACACTCACATAGCAGTGAGGTCCCTTTTAAATAAGCTGCAGACTTCTGGGGCTGGAAGGAGCTGTCCCCAGTGCTGGCCCATTGTCCCCCAGCCTCTCGGCAGGTGGCATCTACCCACACCCAGCCCTCACACAGCACCTGTCCTGGGCTTCCCCGAGAAGCCCCCCCAGCCCAAATGCATCACCCCTGGAGCAGGCTGGATGCCTGGCTGCCCCCTGAGTGGAATTACCACCCCCCTTGTCCCTTCCCTGCCTGGGGCTGTGTGGTCCAAGGCTGGGCAGCTGCCCGACCAAAATGTCAACTCCTAAATCAGCTGGCTGCCTGGATTTTCACATTTTATGGGGCTGTAAGTGATTTTATGATAAGTAGGGGCTGAGGGTTATTAATCAGATTATGCAATCTCTCTGCCCCCTCGGCCCAGGTCCCTGCCGCGTTCCATCGAGAGGCGGTCCAGGGGGCGAGCGGTGACATTCGCTCCCAAGGCCTCGCAAACCTGCCGGTGTCCTCGCCGTGTCCCCGCATATAATGAGGCTCCGCGGCCCTCGGGCAGCGCAGAGGCCTTGTTCAGCGGGGATAGTTAATTCACAAGGCTCTGTCCGTCCCCGGAACCCTGAAGGCCACATCAGGACGCAGCTGCCAACGACGAGAGGAAAAGGACGCCCCAGAAACCCGGTCCAGTCCCACCAAACATCCGTCACCAATACTTCTGAAAAGCAAGATCTTACGGGTGCCTTTTCTCTTTTTTCAGAGGGTACTGTTAGGCCAGAGGACATTGTCCCCAAAGACTGGTCATGGGACAGCAGGTGGGGACGTTGGGAGGCAGGACTCACAAAGACTATTATCCTGGAAAGAGAGGGGGGAGGGGAGAGGGGGGAAGGGGGGGAGGGCACAGGCACAGGGAGGCGTGGTCCCCAGGTTGAGGGGGTCCCACCCGTCATGCCAGGGGCAAGGCTCACCCTGGGGCCCCTGGAAGCCGGTGGGCACCCTCCCCTTCCCTGGGACCAGGAGAAGTCCTGTTGCTTCATCCCGAGAAAACACGTGGCGGCTGGTTGCTCAGCAACGCGCACACTTTCATCTCAGAAAGTGACGGAGAGAACACTTCCCTCGGGTTTAAAACGGGAAGTCAGAGGTAACTAACCGTCTGGGGTGCGTGGAGAGCGGTGGGGGCAGAGGGCGTGGGAAGGGGTCGTGCTGCACGATGCAAAGGAGAAAGGACAGGCTGGGACTTGTCCCCCGGGTCTGAGGACCGCCAGCAGGATGTGGCTCCCCTGGCACAGGGTCTGGACAGTAAATAACTCCACCCTGCTCCCACCCCGCTGCCGCCTTGGCCCACCCAGGGCCCCGAAGCCATAAGAGAGGGTCTCCTCAGCCGGCTGCCCCCAAGATCGCCACCAGGCCCTCTGCTGGGACTTGCGCCTCGGTGAAGGAAGGACAGTGGCGTCTGGAGCACGCCCTTCCCAGGGGCAGGGGCAGCTGAGGCAGGACCCCGTGGACTCCGGGCCTCCGGGAGGGTGTCCCCGGGGAAGGCCACCGGAGGATGCTGGCTTGTCAGCTTCTGGATTCATCCGCCGTGTGTTTCAGAAATGGAAACAGTAAATGAATTCGGGGCGTAATAGGACGCCCCTCAGTCCCGGAAATGAAAAAAAGTCCACCTCTTTGGAGATGAATTCGGGCCTCGGGCCTCCAGGGACAGGCCGTGGGCCTCTCCTCTCTGGACATGGTAGGAGACCTTAGGCTCCCGTGTCGCCGCTCAGAAGCACGTTTCAGGGAAGTCGGAGACAGACGTGAGCAGCATGGAGAGGAAGCAACGGCGAGGGCAGAGTGAGGGCCCCGGCCATCGGCCCACGGGCTCCACCTAAAGGATCAGGGCGCCCCGCGCCATCGCCGACCCGCGGCCCCGCTGCGCCTCGCTGCTGTGTAGCCATGCGCGCACCCGAAAGTCCGGGGCCCCCTGCTCCACACCACCAGACCGCTGTCCGTGGTGGTCACCCTGCTCTGAACCGCGCACGTGACGGGACGAGGAGACAGGAGAGCGGCAGGAGGCAGGGGCTTGAGAGGCCCCCGGGATGTGACCGTTTTCACTCGCGACTCTCGGCTGAGTATTAAGAAATTTGAGATGGAAATAAACACCCTACCCCAGACAGCACCCCGCTCCCCTTCGCCACACTCCAACTCTGCAGGAAAAACACGACCCAAAAACATTAAAAAAAAAAAAAAAAAAAAAAAAAAAAAAAAAAAAAACACTACTATGTAAAAAGAGAGGAAGACCAGCTGGTGTGGTTCAGTGATTGAGCGCCAGCCTGCGAACCAAAGGGTCACCAGTTCGATTCCCAGTCAGGGCACAGGCCTGGGTTGCAGGTCAGGTCCCCAGTAGGGGGCGCACTAGAGGCAACCACACATCAATGTTTGTCTCCCTCTCTTTCTCCTTCCCTTCCCCTCTGTCTAAAAATAAATAAATTCAATCTTTTTTTTCTAATTTTTAAAAATAAATAGAGGGAGAGGCCAGAGTGTGGACAGAAGCACGGACTATTTCAGCCACTCCTACCCCAGAGCTGTTGGGGCCACACAGGCCACAAGAAATCAGATGCTGTGGGGGCGGGGGTGGGGGGGAGTCCCGGTGGGTGTGGCCGAGTGTCTGTCTGCGATGCCCACAGCCAAGATGGCAGCCGGAAGCACCACGGCTCTGGACCAGCCTTTCCCTAGCAAGATGCACCGCACCTGCCCCTGGGCTGCCGGGACCACCTGTCCAAAGTGGAGAGCCCTCGGACCCCACCTAGCCCTTCGAAATCAGGACCTCTTGCGTCTCAAGGTTCCCAGATGAATCATCTGCAGGATCGGGGTGGAGACTCTTGCTTCTCTGCCTATGGCTTCCTTGGAGAGTCCACGCCTGCCCGAGACACGCTTGTCCTGACCCCACAGAGGCGCCGCACCTCCTGGGCCTCTCCTCTCCCACGCCTCTCCACGCACCCCAGAAATCCGCACGCTGGGTGGGCTTTGGCCCCTGCCCCTCTGGTGCTTGGACAGGGTGTTCCCCTGGGGAGGCCGCCATCACCTGTGATGACTCAGGCTGTCACCCACCGGGCTGGGACCTCCGTGCAGGCTGGGACCATGCCTGGCTGACAGGGGGCTCACTGCCAGAGCACCAGCATGGGGGACACCCCTCGCACCGCGGAAGGGAAGAGAGAGCTAGGTGGCAGGTGACCGGATGGAAGAGACAGGGTTGTTCTCCACACCGTGCTCACCACCTGCCTTCTGTGGTGACAATGGTGACAGTGTGGCTGTTACCCATCGTCGGCTTCACAGGCTGCCTGCCCTTGCAGCAGCCCCGAGCCCAGGGCGTCGGTGAAGGACTCAGGGCAGGCACTGCTCGGAGCGCCGGCCCTGCAGCCAGGTGCCGATGGTGTCACAGGGGTGACAAGGACGCACGTGATTTCCTAAGTGTAAGCATGGGTCTGATGTCACGCGGAGGGGATGTCGCCCCCGCGGCTCCCAGCCCCACTTGGCAAGCGGCCCCGGGAAGGAGCCGGGTTGGGGTCACAGCAGGAGAGCTGTGGTCGTTCACGGAGCACCCAGCAAAGCTGTGAAAATGCCCCTCTGTTCCCAACCACACACCTGCGTGAGGCCGTATTTCCTCCAGGCGTTTAAACAAACAACATATTGCAACAGATTGGAACCAGGAGCAGTTGAGAACCCAGCTGTCCTCCAGGAAACCAAACCCCGAGGAGATTTACTCCAAGGGAAAGGAAGGCCCCAAGCCTCCGTGTTGGGGAAATATGTCGTCAGCCTTCCCAAAATGCACTCTTCACATTAACGTGCAATTCGGTTTATCGTTGCGGTTGTAAAAGGAACTAATACATGCATAATTTTAAAATGTCTCCATTTTCATTTTTAATCAGGTGAACACCCGCGGACATAATCCCACACAGAGGCTCTTGGGGGACCCGAGCCTTTAAGACTGCAAAGATTGTCTTTGATGAACTCCCCACACAGTCCTTACATGCAGCTCCACGCAGCCTGAGGTCCCCGTGGCGGAAGTGACCCTGAGTCGTGGCCGTGGTGCCTGCTGCTGCGTGGCACGTGAGTGACGGATGGATGGAGAACAGGGACTCCCCGGCCCACAGGTCTGTCCTCGGGTGGGACAGTCATAGACCCTCAAGTCACAGCCTCCAACGAGATCAGTGGGCTCTGGCTTTCCTTCCGGACACCGGGGGGGACCCCCCACCCACCCCCACCTGGCATCCAGATGCCCCAGGATCCCCGGGGGGCTCACTGCCCATCAGACGCAGGGGGGCCAGTGGCCATCTGCTCCCCAAGTCAGGCAGCTCATTGAGAGTTCATCCAAACCAGTGAGAAATCGCGGATGTGCATTTTAAATTGGGGGAAAATAATTAAGAATATTGGACTAAATAGCTGCATTAAAGTGTGAGTGGTGTTTAATTGTCTAGAATAATCACCGCTGGTGATGACTGACAGCAGCCACCGAGTAGCAGGCGATAAAAGACGTTCTCGTCTAAGTGGCCACCCAGCAAGTCCCCGGGGTCCGAGCCGGCCGGGGCGCCAGGCAGCGCCATCTCCTCCCTGTGCCAGGACCCCCAGAGGTGACGCCCGGCAGGGCAGAGGGCAGGAACAGTTACTACCGTGAAGCCGAGGGACTGTGCCTTCAGTGGCACTCGGAGTGACCTGCTGCCCGCCGCTTCCCTGAGGACGGGGTCTCCTCCTACTTCTCTCTCTTAGCGGGGTTCTCCCCAGGAACTGCTTTCCGACGTGACGCAGCGCAAGCCAGGCAGACGCAGCCCCGCCCTTTCCCCGAGGAAACTGAGGCTCAGAGCAGATGCGGCTTGTCCAGGACACGGAGGAGCCTGCTCTGACCCGGGTGGCTCCGCAGGTCAGGCGTTGTCCTGCAAAGAGAACGGTCACTGGTTCGATTCCCGGTCAGGGCCCCGGCCTGGGTCTTGAGTTCAGTCCCTGGTCCGGGTATGTGTGAGAGGAGACCAAGCCGTCCATGTCTCTCTCTCTCTCTCTCTTCCTCCTTCCCTTCCTGTCTCTTTAAAAATAAATCAATAACATCTTCTAAAAGGAAAAGGGAAGAAATGGAGGAGCCCCCGTGGCTCCCAAGCCCTCGGCCCGCACTCACCACCACACCAGTCTCTTCTCTGGTCCCGGGGGGTGTTGACACAAGTCACCCCCTCTGCCTGGACTCCCTGTGCCACCTCCGCAGGTCGGACTCTGCCGGGGGTGTGAGTTGGGGTGACCCCCACCGGCTGCCGTGACAAACAGTGACAAGTGTCAGTGGCTCGCACAGGGAACTGTATCTCCTGGTGACCTGGCGGCTGCCCTCGCCCAGAGGCAGGTATCTGGCCCCCGGCACCATGTGACTGTCTCAGGACCCTCCCCTTCCACCCACATCTACATCCCCTTGGCCAGACACGGCGCGTGGTCCCAAACTCACCGCAAGGAAGGCTGGGAAATGCTCCCCTGTGGAAGTGGCCACGGTCTCTGCCGGTCGGCCCTGAAAGCCTGCTGAGGGAGACAGCCAGCGCCTGCAGGACGGGCGGGTGCTGGGTGGCCTGGCCCCACATTCACGGGGGTGCGTCCTGAGGTTCAGACCCCTCGGTTCTGTCCACACGGCCCAGCTCCCCGGGAGCATCGGCCGCACCTCCTGGAGAAACGCGCTCCTCTGGGTGATGGAGTGACATCCCGTGCGAGGCTCTGGGTCTGGGCACCTTCTCCACGGAAAGCTGCAGAAAGTCCCTCTCCAGACATGTCCGACATAGGCCCCCCACACCCCGTCCCCTCCCCGAGGGCCCTCCCCGGGGCCTGAGTCTCTGAAAGGCATCGATCCGCACTCCGCTGTCCAAGATGAGTACTCGGCGCCAGAAATGGCAGAGTGCTGAGCTGCGAAGCTCCAAGGGGTCTTTCTGACGAGCGCCTCTTTGGTGGGAGAATTGGTCATTGATCTGTCAAGGCAGTTCAAAGAAGAGCCCTTGGCGAGGTGGCCCAGACTCCTCCTGGGGGGACCCCACCGCAGGCCCGCGTCCTTCTCGGTGGAAGGAGGACAGCTGCGTCCTCCGCCCCCCTCCTGAGCCGCCCTCAGGCCCAAATGCTTGGCCGAGGCTTCAGGGTCGCCCCCCCCACCCCGGAACAAGGTGTGGGGAGGCCCCTAAGGGAAGCTCCCGACTCCAGTCCCCACATGCAAGGCCCAGGGACGTACCACGTCACAGAAGATCATCCTCAACGGCTCCCCTCCCGAACTCCTGCCTCTCGCTCCCTGGACTGGGTTGAGAGCAACGTCCCCCCAAATTCAGGTCCACCCGGAACCCCAGAATGCAGCCTTGCTTGGGAAATTGGGTCTTCGCAGAAATAATCCCAGAAACACCGAGGCCATGTCAGGTGGGGGTGGGCCTGCGTCTCGTGGCTGCTGTCCCCATCGGAGGAGGGAGCTTTGGACTCGGACACACAGACCCAGGTGGCGATGGTGACGTGAGCAGGGCGGCATCAGCAAGCGGGGAGAAGCCGTGGCGCCAGGGCTGGGAGGGAGCCTCCAGGGGGAGCCCTGGCCACACCCAGACTTCGGACTCCGGGGCCGCAAAGGGGAGGCGGTCAGGACGGAAGACGTGAGCGGACAGCGTGTCGTAGCTCAGCGCCCGGGACCGCACCCGCGGCCGCGGCGTCTGCCTGGGTCCTGAAGGCCCGTCAGACCCTGCCGGAAACCACTCCCTCCCTGGGACCCCAGGTGGCCGAGGCCCGGGGCAGGCCCCCCGCGGAGCACGCTGCCCGGTCACCCTGTGTTCTGTTGCAGACACGTCCCCAAGTGAGTGGCAGCTGCTGGTTAAGCTGGGTCTCACACGCGGATGGCCAACAGGGGGCGGTGAGCACGGTGTTGTTCCGCTCCGGCGAGCCCCAACAGGGTTTTAAAGTAATGGGACACTTTCACGGGAAGGGAGGGCGTGTGCAAGTCCTCTCGTCACGTCAGGTGCCAGCTGGCATGTGCGGTCCCCTCCAGCCACCGCGGTGCTGGAGTCAGGGCGACCAGCAGCGCCCAGTTGCCGGTATAGCCGCCAGCGTCCCCCTGATCCCAGGGGCTTCCAACAAAAGCAGTGACCCCCCCCACCCCGTCTTCTGCAAGGGCTGTGGACTGGCTGTGTCCACTGGGCTCTGCAGGGCTCCTCTGGGTTCCGTGGGGTTCCGCTGGATTTTACTGGGTTCCATTGGGTTCCACTGGGCTCTGCTGGGCTCATCTGAACCCCGTGTGTTCTTTTCTAGAATGCAGGCTGAAGGAGCCCCCCAAACCCAGTACCCACTGTTCCTACGGCGGAGGGCAGGGCAAGGGTAGCAGCGCCAAGACGTGTGCATCCACTCCAGTGGGCAGCACAGGCTTGGAGACCCTCGCCCTGGCGACTGGACAAGGTTTGGAAACCGAAGAGCAATTGGAGCCAGGGGAGCGTCATCTTGGGTGAGTGAGGGGATGCTGTGAGCCGGGGGGGGCAGCTGGGTGCACAGTGGGTGGGGGGGGGGCTGTGAGCTGGCCCAGGGGCAGCTGGGTGCACGGGGAACTGTGAGCCGGCCGGGAGAGCTGGATGCACACAGAGCTGGTGGCGGGTCCCTGAGCCAAGCAGACAGCACCGATTTACTGGATGGCTCTTTCCAGGCCCTTGGCTGCTTCTCGCCTCCAGCAGCCACCCCTCCCAGGGGGTGGTACCATCCTCTGTGCAGCCACAAGAGGCCGATCAATGTTGACGTGCCTCAGAGCCCCGCGCCTGCCTCCCAACCAGGGGGAACACCGCCCAGGTCGTGAACCCACACAGAGCCAGTAGACCCGTGGGGTCAGCACACTCACCGCAGCAGGGATGGTGGGGTGGGGGGGACCTCCCCCAGCTCCAGGTGCAAGGGAAGGTGTCCAAGTGCTGCTGGGACATTCATCCCACAAGTCACAGCCACCAGAGGTCACGGCCGACACAGGCCCCTGGAGGGGAACGCGGTCCCCCGAACTGTGTCCTTCCGATGTCAGCGCTCCGTCCCGCAGTCCCCGATCCCGTGACCAGCAGCCCTGTCCCCCTCCGATTCCCTCCGGGACGAGCAGGGCTCAGCCGAGACCTGCGACCCAGCATCTGGCCACAGAACGCCAGGGAGGGCACCACTTCTTCTTGGCGTTCCGAGGACAAAGGGCACTGGCTTTGATGCCCTCGTCCCACCACGGACCCCATCATGTCCCGGCCCCCAGGACAGCAGAGGGCCCGGGTGGGGGTTGGAGCATGGGTGGAGCCTAGGCCAGGGCACGTGGCCTCTCTGAGCTTCCATTTCCTCCTCCCAGGCACAGACTCCTACGAGAATTAAGTGAGGCGTTCTCCACGTGGCAGGGGCTCCTGGATGTTGACTTGGTATCTGTTATCTGCTTCTGCCTTAAAACCACCCTTAGGGAGTGTGTATACAGCAAGCGCTCACTGTGTGCCGGCAGAGGGAAGTGCCCCAAGCAGGGGGCTGGGTGATGGGACAAGCCAGGCTGGGAAAGGCCCCGAGGATGGTGCCCAGCAGGGGCCCCGGCAGGACCTGAGGACAAGCAGTCCCCCGGGGCCCACAGCGATTCACACCCTCCTCGGCTGCTGCTGCTGCGGCCCCCCGGCCTCGGCGCCCGGCCTAACTTGCACTCCCTTGCCTGCCAGCCCAGCGGGGTCGCTCTGACCGCGCTGAGCCCACTTCAGCTGGCTCTGCCCAGCCTGCCAGCGCCGCCACCTCTCACTCACCAGCCCCTCAGGCGGTCCGCCCCACTACACCCACGCCCTGACCCTGCGGACGCTGCTCGCTCTGCCCTGCGCCCCTCGCATCCGACCCCTGAAGGTTGCGCCCGCCAGAAGTCAGATGGAAAGGCCACAAGAGGAACACGCGAATTTTCAGGGAACAGCCAGGCCGGTGCTTCTAAAGGGCATGGGGGCGGGGGGGGGGGTGGAGACATTTATGACTCCCCTTCTGTGCTCCTCCCAAAGTAGGAAGAAAAGCCCCCAGCCCCGGGCCTGCTGCCCAGGAAGGACCCCTGGTACCCACTGCTGTCCCCGAGCGACCTCCCATCAGCAAACCCAGGGGAACAAGCCTCGAGAGCCGCGTCTTTGTGGAGGTGACCGTGTGTGAGTCTGCGGCTGGCTCTGAGATTGTGACGGGGGCCAGTGTGGGGCACGGGCAACTCCAGGTGCGTGTCCCCGAAAGGGTGGGGGCCCCGCTGTCCCTGTTAACCCCCCGGCCCCTCCCCAACGGGAAAGCTTAGCAGAGCAACAGCCCACCGCAGACTCTCGGGAGAGAAGGGTCCCCGCGCCTGACCTCGGCCGACCGCGCTGGGCTGCGGGAGGCGATCACCCCAGCAAGCCTTCGTTTCTGCTCATGGGCTGGTTCCTGCCTCTGACCCCTGACCCCCCAAACTGCAATCCGCTCCTGAGAAACCGGCTTCTGCTCTGGGATTCAAAGCGCGGACAGGCTGCCGGGAGTTCCGGGCTTGCAGACTCTAGGAATGTCCCCCAGGCACAGCCTTGCTGTGGAGACGCGGGTGACTCCAGCTGCCGTGGGGTGGGCAGATTGTGGGGGGGGGGCCCCATGTGGCGGGAAACACACAGGCTGCCGTGGGAGATTGCTCGGACGGCCAGGAGGGTGAGTCCGGGAATTCATAGCGTGAAACGCTGACTCGAGCTCCTGCCCTTCTGAGAAGCCGTCCAGCCTTCCGGGGAAGAATCCAGAATCCATGAGGGGTCAGCTGAGCAGGGAACCCTGGCCAGGCACGGGGTGTGTGGGGGGCGTTCAGGGCCCTGGGGTGTGGTTCTCGGTGGACCGGAGGCCCAGGCAGGGGTCAGATGCTGAGCAACGCAACGGGTGTTTGTGCTCCCCGCCAAGATGGACTTTCAGACACCAGACTGCCCCCTGGCTGAAAACGGAGGGGACAAATATGTGAAATAACGGTTTTCAAGACATTGGGCGTCCGACAGCTAGGGGCGGTGATCCCCGAATGGTGGGCTACGAAGGTGCTGAGCCCCACAAGGCCACAGCTCACCGCCCGGACAGAGTCTCAGGCAGCACCATGGACAGCGGTCCCAGGCAGAGCCTGCAGGCGCACGGGGTGGAGCAGGCGGGGCTGGACATCCAGGGAGGCGGGGCAGCTGTGCCCAAGCCTCAGGGTAACACAGAGGAGGGAATCCCGGATCTGCAGGAGTCTCCTGGAGGTCTTCGGCTGAGCGCTGACTGTTGGGGACAAGTCAGGAGCCTCCGGAAGCCGAAGAAAGACCACCAAAGGGACTGAGGACAGCAGCCAGAGCATTCCAGCCCAAGGGCAGTGCCTGGCCCACCAGCCAGCCCGGAAACCCTCACCGCCCACAGGGCAGGATTCCCAGAGGCGCCCGGCAGCGGGAGTGGGGCAGAATCAGTCCGAGCGCCCACCCTGACCTGCACGGGGACACCAGGAGCGAGACCAAGCAGGTCAAGCTGTTTCCAGCGGCCATGCCCAACAACACCCCGGGAGGAAGCTCAGGAACCTTTAGAGGGACCCAAAAACCCGCAGCTCCCAACAAGGCAGAGCTGACAGCGTGTGGCATCCAATCCAAGTGGCCGGATGCGCAGAGAAGTGGGAAGATGCGGCTCAGAAACAGACACCGCCCAGGCCGCGGGGCGCAGAGGGCAGGCCTGAGAGTTTGCGCCTCCCCTCACTCCCGGCTCCATGGGTCCTCTCCCTGCTGCTCTCTTGGGACGGGGCGGGGGGGGGGCAGTGAGGACCCAAAGGGGCTGGGGGAGAGGAGACAGGGCCGCGGCCGAATGCCGGTGGGGGGGACCTGTGATTGGGGCCTGGAGCTCGGTAATGAGGGGAGGGTCTGGCCTCCTGCTGCCCCAGGCAGGGGTGGGGGCCGGGCCCCCACTGCCCTCAGTTTTCTCCTTATGGAGAGAGAGAAGGAAAGTGGACAGGGAGAGGGGCGGGGAGAGGCGGAGTGCTGGCGAGTTCTGCCTTTCTCGTTCCGGTGTGGTAGACAGCGGCAAACCTCGGCCGGAGTCTGCCTCCTTGTCCCCGCGGCCTCCCGGGCCTGCTCCCGGGTAAGAAGCGGGCAGA
Source organism: Anoura caudifer (assembly GCA_004027475.1). NCBI lineage: Eukaryota > Metazoa > Chordata > Mammalia > Chiroptera > Phyllostomidae > Anoura > Anoura caudifer. The sequence continues at coordinate 117,492 of PVKU01004571.1, forward strand.
GTGGCGCTGGAGGCGCCCGACTGTCAATCGGTGCGAATTGTAACTTCCGAGCGCGTCCGCTCCCGGGTTCCAGGGGTGCGGCTTCGCCTGCCAAAGACGGGCTGCTCTGACCCACGAGGGTCCCCCTGCCCTGCTTCTCGATGGAGATTCGAGGGTGTGTTTCCAGTGCCAAGAACACAAGGCTTCCCGTTTTCCCTTCTCTTAAGGAAGCTAAGGAGACTCTGGAAGGGGGACCGGGAGGACCTGCCTCCCTCGGCGTCTGGGGAAGACGCTGCACGCACAGCATTCAGCTGGGGGCAGCCGGACGCCGCGGGAGGGGGGCACAGGACAGCCCGCAGCCTGCTCTGTGTGCGCCTGGCTCCACGCTCACCTGCCAAGCCCTTCCTGTGCCCCATGGCCGACCTCACCTGGCGGAGAGCACAGGCGCGGGGCTGGCCGGACACGGCCTGAGTTGGCTGTTTACTGAGGGCCTCCCTCCAGCAGGGAGCCCAATCCCTGCCCAGGCCCTGCCCCAGGCCCTGCCCGGGCCAGCCAGGGCCAGCATCACCCCTGCTCTGCAGCAAACCGCGGCTCGAAGAGTTGTGGGAGGGGCCTGACCACGGACTCCAAGCCCGTGGGTGGGCACCTGGCTCCGCCCTGGGGGCATCCCCTGCCCGGCACACCTCTGGCCATGTGGCGCTCAGGCCTCGAGCCCCCTTCTCCTGTGAGTGGGGTGAAGCACACACCCCGTCCGAACAAGGCGGTCACGGAGCCTGGGCGAGAGGACGGAGCTCCCGGCGGATGGCAGTGCCGGTTCAGCTGGGAGAGAAATGCCGTAACAACCACCCTCGGTCAGCCGGCTGTCCACTCCGCACGGTCAGGCCGGAGCCCAGGCAGACAGCAGGCCGTCACGGAGCCCTGCTGGGTGCGGTGCCACGCAGAGTGGGCGCTGCTGCCGAGGCCACTGAAGGACTGACGGTCTCGCCCACGGGATAAAGAGGTCACTGTCCCGGGACCTGGTGACCCCTGCTCCCTATCTCTGCTCCCGGACCAGACTCTCCCGCACCACCCAGCAGATAAGGGGGTGGGGCGGGGACAGCACGCAGGGCCCAGCCTGTGGGGGCGCCTGGCTGTCACCCCGAATTCCTCGGCTCCATGGGTCCTCCTGGCACCCTCATGGGTGGACACGTGGTTAGTCTTGCACTTTACAGAAGAGGAAACTGAGGCCCCAACTGCCTGACACACTGGCCCAAGGCCACCCGGCAGTGGAGCAGGACAGCAAGGTCACCCAGGTTACCGAGTTGTCCCATCCTCTGATGGCCTCTCAGCAGCCGGGGCCAGGGGGAGGACGGTAGCTGGAGGGACATCCCGGCTCAAGAAGCTGACAGGGACTTGGAGTCACAGCCGAGCCCCCCCTCAAACCCACACACACCAGCGGGAGCCACCGTCACCTCCCCACGCCCACTCTTGTCACCTGGGGTCCGTGGGGGCCCCTGAGGAGGCAGACGGGGGTGGGCCAAGGCTGAAGCTGCTCAGGGCGCCCAAGCCCTCCGAGGCTGCTCCCCACACAGCCCCTCCCAGCAGGCGCAACAGACACAGAGGGACCCTCTCGGGGTGGGGGCGGCGGAGCAGGGGCCCCTGTGAGGGGGGCGGGGCCTGGGGGAGCTGCCAGGTGCCCAGAAGGACAGATGCCCTCAGCCTCCGCCCCGCCCACTGCACAGCTGCTGCTTTTATTTTGTCTTCTCCTCATTTTTTGATGTTTTCACTTTTTCTATATTTCTGCATGTCCCTTTCCGGTTCCCTGTGCACAGGGCCGAAGCCAGGCTCAGCTGTGGCTAATCGAAAATGCCATTAATATAAATTGGGGCTGATTACTCAGCCCCCCCTCAGCAACGTGGCACCAGCTTCGGGAGACAGCCCTTCCAGAAAATTCCGGGGGAGGCTTCCGGAGCAGGCTAGCTCCCCGCAGAATGCACGGCAATCGCCAGCTCCTGCAGCCCAGCTTTCCTTGGGCCGGGCCATTGCCGGGGCTCTGTCCCTCCAGGCTGCACGGGGCCCCTGAGTGCTCCCACCTCGAGCCCGTTCAAGATGAGCGTCCTGGCCTCTCCGAGGCAACAGCTGTGCGCGGGGCCCTCCCTGCGATGGCCGAGGCCACTCCGAACCGGATTTCTCTTCAGAGCCTTCCTCTCGATAGCCTTCCTCTCGATAGCCTTCCAGGATCACGTATGGATCGGATCAGGTTTGCAGTCAGCTGCGAGCGAGGTTGGGGGCTGGGGTGCGCTCGGCACAGAGACTGGACAGAGCCGCTGGCTCCCTGGGTCCTTCGGGTGAGAGTCTGAGCAGAGGCAGCCCCCTCCCTGGCGCTGCAGCCAGGGGGCGTTGTCCCCCAGGGAGGGTCCTTGAGGGCCACTCCCCGAGCTCTGGGCCAGCTGGCAGGATGCAAGAGGTGGGGAAATTCTCCAGGGGGGCAGCTGGCCGGCCCCGGGGCCTGGACTCTGCCACCTGACGTCCCTGACTGAGGCTACTAATGGCCTCTCTCTCCCCACCAGCGTCACAGGCTCCCTCAGAGCAGGGGCCACCGCTTGTAGTCACCACAGTGCCCTTGAGCTGGCACCAGGCATGGCAAGAAGGACCCACACAAAGGGACCAGGGTGTGTGTTCAACTGGAAGCCCAGGCCAGCGTGCGGAGCTCCACCACGTAGGAAGTGGGAAGGGGAACTCGGGTCCCCACTCCTCAGAGGGGGCTGTTCCACGACCCTGACATTGTTTGACAGTGGAGGAGGCCGTGGGAACTGGCGGCTGCACCCCTGACATCCAGGTCGCCTCCTGGAGCCTGGCTTCCCCCCTGAAAGTGAAGGTCATGCTGAGGGCAGCAGCGTGGGGTCGGACCCAAGGCTGGGCCTGGCCCAGAGCCTGGCAGCCAGCAGCCAATGAATGACGCTCCTTCTGCCCGCCGCCGTGAGGTCGGTGCCACAGGCGTCCCGGGTCCAAGCAGGGACTTCCCGAACTCACGGGCAATGGAATGCACCTTGGACTTGCGCACCAGCCAGTGGCTTTCATCAAGCTTTGACTAAAAATAAAACATAGTATTTAATTTATTTATTTATTTGCCTCATATTGATTTTAGAGAGGTGAGAAGGGAAGGAGGAAGAGAGGGAGAGAAACATCAATGCGAGAAGGAAACATCCATCAGGTGCCTCTAGCACAGACACTGACTGGGGACCAAACCCACAACCCAGGCCTGTGCCCTGGCCAGGAATTGAACCGGTGACCTTTTGCTTTGTGGGACGACACCCAACCCACTGAGCCACAGCAGCCAGAGCTAAAACAGAGTATTTAAAGATGAAAGACTCTGGTGATGATGCCGAGAGACAGATGGCGTCCGAGAGCCTCCAGACGCCCACCTGGAGCCGGCCTGAGGGGGAGGACTTGGCCCCGGGGCAAGGGTGTCTCCTTACTCTCCCCTCCTGCCATGACCGGAAGCCCTGGCCGGCTGTCCAGGTTTGCTGGGGACCGAAGCCAGCCTGGCAGGGTGGCCGCAGACGTGGAGGGCCACGGCCCGTGAGGCCCAGCACCGAAGGCCGGCTCGAAGCTCTGTGTGATGTCACAGCAGGGCCTGCAGAGCTGGGGGCCGAGGTGCCCCACCTCGGGGGAGGCAGAGGGGCTGCGCCATGGCACAGGGCACTGGGACGCTCCCTCGCCGTCTGACGCCACGCTGGGTGGAGTTTTTAAATATTTCCCTTCCTCAACACCCGTTCCCCATCCCAGCCAGTGGCGGAAATCGCCGCGTGTGAGAAGGTGCGCGACCCCGGGGCACCAGCATGTCCACCATGGAGCCGTCTTCTTCTTGGCTTTCGGGCGCCGTTGCCGTGGAGTGGCAGCCCTACAACGAGGACTGGGCTGAGAGCTCGCGTTTCAGACGCGCTCACGTCTGCTCGGCGTCCTCACCCGCCAGGCGCCAACGCCAGCTCCGTGTCCTCCGCCCGTTTCCTCGCACGGCTCCTGGGGCGTGAACCCCCCGGGCTCCACCTTCTGTTTCTGGGACGTGCTGCCCGGCGTCCGGTCCCTCGGGCCGGGGTCTGCCGGTGACCAGGGGTCCCATGCAGTGCGCATGTGTGCACCTGGCATACCCTCAGTGCTGACCAGGTGCTGCCTTCCAAGGCTTTTTTTTTTTTTTTTTTTAAGATGGTATTTATTTATTTTTAGGGAGGGAGAAAGAGAGAGAGAGAGGAACATCAATGTGTGGCTGCCTCTCACATGCCCCCTATGGGGGGACCTGGCCCGCAACCCAAGCCCGTACATGGGAACCCTGACTGGGAACCAAACCAGCCACCCCTCGGTTCGCAGGCTGGCGCTAAATCCGCTGAGCCACACCAGCCACGGCCGCCTTCCAAGTCTTCATCACAACTCACAGGGGATCAGCGGCTGCACAGAAACTCTCATCCCCTGTGACTGGGATCCAGGAGCCCCTAGCCCCTGTCCCTCAGGGTGAGACGCCCCCACACCAAGGGCCTTCCACACTGACTCCCCGGCGGCTTTATCCAGCCACGCTCTGAGGGGTGCTGCTGTGCACAGCCCCGACACCCGTGACACGTCCAAGCTGTCGGACACAGAAGAGTGTCAGCCCCTCGCCTGTCCTCTCCGAGTTTCTAGCGCCCTCAGCTTTGTGCCTGGTTTCTCAGCCTCCTCGCTGCCTCGCTGCTCGGAGGCGTGCCGTGCAGCACGGTGCCTGTGTCGTTTCGGTCCCCTCTCTGTCCACGGTGACAGAGTTTGTCACTTATCAGTTTTGTGCCGGGAAATGTAATTTAGCATTTGTCAAGATTAGCTCGCCTGGGTGACAGGGACAGTCACTGTGCTTCTCTGAAAAATAAACTAAAAGCTTCTACGACGCCGTGTCATCATTTGAAAGCCTGGTAAGAAATCGTACCCTGGGGACTCTGGGCCATCAGATCCCTGTTCCAGTAAGTTCCGGCGTTTAGAGAGTCCCCGCTGTACTTGTTTTAAACTTTCTTTTCTGCTGCGTGTGCAGGGTGGGCCCAGCCGCGCCGGCAGGTTTGCGGTCTGCTGGCTCTGGAGTCCTCGGCATGGTATACATTGTATCCGCTGCTCTGTATACATTGTTTCCGCTGCACTGTATACATTGTTTCCGCTGCTCTGTATACATTGTTTCCGCTGCACTGTATACATTGTTTCCGCTGCTCTGTATACATTGTTTCCGCTGCACTGTATACATTGTTTCCGCTGCTCTGTATACATTGTTTCCGCTGCTCTGTATACATTGTTTCCGCTGCACTGTATACATTGTTTCTGCTGCTCTGTATACATTGTTTCTGCTGCTCTGTATACATTGTTTCCGCTGCTCTCCATTGTGTCCACGGTTCTAGGTTGTGCTGGATGTTTCCTTTTGCATCACTATTCCGGACTTCCATGGATTGCTTTTCAGCCACTGATCCACCTTCAGGAATCTAGACTCAGAAAAGCGCAGATGTTTACAGACCTCAGCAGTAACCTGCCGCTTGAACACGAGATCACCCGAGGACATCAGCCTCCAGTTCATTTCTGCTCCAGGGAGCCGGCCCAGACGTGCTGTCCCTGCCCGTCATTAAGAGCTGAGACAGCATTACAAGCATAATGCTATTTCTGTGAAATACATGTAAACCAAGCTGTTTTGCGGCCTTTTCCCTCTGAAACAGTTATTTCCTGTGGCCTCAGCACGGTCTCCAGGGTCAGACAGGGTCAGCAGACCGGCCTCGGAGAAACGTCCAGTGCAGGTTTCACCAGGACAACCTGCCGCAAGGGAACCGGACAGCAGAGAGCTGGGCTCCCGCCCTTGAACCCTGAGAGCGAGCCAGCGGGGCAGCATCCCTGGGCCCCCGCCTCCTCGGGTGGAAACCAGGAACGCCACCTGCTTCAGACTGGAAAGGGCGTCAGGAGATCGCATGCACCGATTCCCCGCCCAGAGCGAGCGTCACTCCTGGCTGCTTCGATCCCCGCGGAGATGACGACCACTTGGTGATGATGTGAATCACTCAGACTCACGGTGGGGAAAGGAGGCGCTGAGGGAAACCCTGCCCCGGGGGACGGTCACTATTCTGGCCTCGTGAGCCAGCTCACCCCCTGCCCCCTACAAACAAAGGCTGGAAGTCGGGGTGGAGGGGTCACCCCACCCAGAGCGACCGGCAAGCCCCCACAACCACCCTCTCCCTGGTCCCCGGGGAAACCAGGATGCAAAGGCGTTTGCCATGCACAGCAGATGAAACCATTCACAGCAGTTTACTTTGGCTTGGAGCGGGCTTCTTTCTCGTTAAATATTTATCACGTGTTTTTCTTTATTATTTATGAGGTGCTGGGGAAACAGGCTGGTTTGGGCTTCACGGAAGGGATCAGCTGCAGGGAGTTTCTCTTCCCCTCGGGGAGGCTGGCTCTGGGCCCAGCGACAGGAGCGGGCCCTGGTCCTGGGGCCGTCGCCCGCCGGCCCCGTCTGCTGCTGGGACAACAATCCCTCGCTCTGCAGTCTGCAGGGGAGGCAAAGGGGCTGGGCCGCCCTGTCCTCAGGGCCCCTCCCTGCTCAGGGCACCCCCATTCCCCTTCCCCAAGTTGGAAGAGAAGAGCTAACCTCTCTCTCCCCCCAAAAGCATCCATGGCGAGACTTCTGTCTCAGGCCGTGAAGATCCCTCACCTTTCCCCCTCCATGTAAAGTGATTAATTAACCTTTAAAGATGTACCCGGAAAATAAATTGCTTAATAAAATAAATTATCTTGTACTCGGTGACGCCTGAAATCCACTGAAAATTGAGAAGCAACTAATGAAGTGGCAAAGAAATGACTAATGAAGGAAACGCACTTAATAAAGAATAATTGATTAGCGGTCGCAGGCGCCTCGCATTCGCCTGGGGATCCCTGGGAGATGGAAGTGCCGTGGTCCACACACAGGTGGGAGCCGCAGGGTGGTGGCGGGGCCTGGGCAGGGGACCTGGGTGGGCCCGGCGAGACCCTTCCCACCATCCAGCCACCTCCTTCCCTCGGTGACCCAGGATGATGTTCGTGACTGGTCAGAAAACCGGCGGGGAACACGGTTAGTGGGCAGGTCCTTCAGCAGCCTGTCCCTGCCCTGTCCCCAGGAGCTCAGGCACTGGCCCAGGGAGGCAGTGGGGGTCCAAAGCCAGTGAGGTGCTCCAGGCCCAGTGTCCCCAGCCCCACAAAGGGACCACTGAACAGGGGTTTGGATGCAGGGTGTGAAGGGATGGAGATACGGACGCACTTCTCCCTCCGGAACAAGCAGACCCCTCAGGGACAGGTGGGATGGCGTGCCCTCCTGTGTCCTGCATACAGCCTTTGGGGCCAGGGCCACATCCATCAGTCACTCAGCATGTGCGCAGTGAAGACCGGAGAAGACAGGGCCGCCGTGCCGCGGAGAACGGCCGGGAAGGCGTCCTGAGCCCGGCCGGTGCCTCACAAAGCAGGTCCACGTGTCTGCGTGTTTTCGGGAGGGGCTGAGCTCGGTGAGTGGGGTCTCCTGGGTCCAACACAGACTCGGCCTCCGTGGGGGTGGGGGGGTCACATACTGTGGCCACCAGACGTGCTGTTCCAAGGGGGACTCACCTCCCCCATGGGGCCTCGGGATCACCAGAACCACCCAGTCCCCACTCTCCACCCCCGTTGGACACTCCTGTTGGACACAGGCCAGACTGTGGGACAGATCAAAGCTCAGCGGGACTTCTAGGGACAGAGGACACAGACCCATCGGCATGCGGGCACGTGGGCCAACCGGGGAAACAGGAGACAAAAAACAGCTTCCCCCAAGAGCCTCGTCTGTGCCGGATGCTGCCTCGCACGCTCATACAAGCCTTCGCCACTCGGGCCTGTGGGGCCGTTCTCCTTCTGTGACCCTCCCTAGTGAACTGTGTGACCCTCCCTAGTGAAAGTGACCCTCGAGGGGGCCCCTGGAAATGCATGGACGCTGCAGCCGGGTCAGAAGTGGGGACGGCCTTACGGATGCTTTTCTCATCCGGTTCTCGCCAGGCCTCGGTGGTGGAGGAACCCGGGCGGATGGAGGCCCACAGACACCTGGTGGGAGGCGTGCCGGCCTCGGCGCAGGGAGGGTGATGGGCCCCGGGGCCTCCAGCTCCCACGGCCCCTCCCACACCCGCCGTGACTGCTGTGTTTCACCGGCAGGGCTCGGGTGGACTGCGCGGGAAGCACTTCAGCTCCAGGGGCATCAGAGGGAGTTAAGAGAACTCCCTGGGAGCCTGAGCACCCCCCCATTCGGCCCCCGCAGCAATCCGAGGGGGGGTGACCGTCCCCACGAAGCACACACTGCCCAGGGGACACAGCTGGTCCTCTGACCCCACAGGCAGGGCATCTGTTCCGCCTGCCATCAGGCTCGGGGACGCGGTGACACGCCATGAGGTCCACGAGAGGCCACAGGGATGAAGGTAGTGGCTACCCTGCCACCATCCCCACACCCCTGCGGCCCAGATGCCACCCCCCTGAGGCAGAGCGCCCTCCCTAAAACGGGGAGCGGCTGGCCCACACCCAAACTGACCCCCAAAACCAGGCCGCAACAGACGTGTGTCGAGTTCAGGGCTACTTGTCACGCAGCAACGGAGAGCCGAGGCATGACCCCCGTGCACACTCCATGCGGCCCGTGTCCAAAGCCCGTGTCTGTAGCCACTCACCCCTCCAACAGGGCTGCCTCCTGCTCACGCAGACACCGCCAAATCAGCCCACAGACATGGTTACTGAGAGCAAGGCCACACGCACCCGGCCTGTGAGCTCAGAGGGAGCGTGTCTGACTCCTCCCCGCAGCCCCGCAGCCCCCAGGGGAAACCCCGCCCTGGCAGGCACCCAGGACAAGGGCTGGTGCAGGAGGAAGCCCCTTCCTTCACTCATTGTAAAACACATTTCCTGGGCCCTTAGGATCTGCCCCTCAGGAGCGCTCACCATGAATAATTCCAGGCTTGTTGGGAAAAAAAGGGATGTGAATTTGAAACGGACCTAGAATTGACCGGCAGGAAGGTCACGTGCTCCTCCCGGCCCCTCCCGTCTCCAGGCCTGGGAACAACACGTCCGGAGGAGGCGTCTCGCTCGGGACCCCCAGTCGAGGCGCCTCTCAGAACGGTGACCCCAACAGGACACCCAGCGTGTGCTACCAGCCGCCCGATTTGCTCCGCACCCCGAATCGTCGCCAGAAATGGGCCTGGAGATCTGTGTGGGGCGATGCCCGCTCCAAGCCCCATAACTCATGTTCAGTAACCAAATTATTTTTCTTTGGAGGCATTAAGGGTAAATTCAGGCTTAATGAATCAAGCCTCCTGCATTGCCGGTGAGCCTTTCATTAGGAGTTTACAAGGTTCTTGTAAATTAAAAATGGGAAAAGAAATCCCTTCCCACCCATCCGCACCTCCCCGGGCAGGAGCCGTTTGATTGTGGTGATTTCTGCGTCCCTGCAGCCCTTATCGCTGTGAAGAATTATTCCTTCACGCTTACGAGGCTGCCGGCAAGCCGGGCGGCACTGGGCTGCGGCCCCGCACCCTGTCCCCTCCGCTCCGAGGGCGCTGCAAGCAGTGCCCTGGGTGGGAAGGAAGGCAGATGCCCCGTTTGGTGCACAGTTTACAATGAGCTAGGCTTTGTCGAAGCCCCCCACCTCCCCCCAACAATGCTACCGTGTCATTCTAGGTCCCAAGCAAGCTGGGAGCCACCCGGTGGGAGCAGAAGGAGGTGCTGGCTCCAGGGCTGGGGTCCAGGCGGCTGAGGGAGGCCACCGTCCTCCAGGGCCTGCACAGTGGAGGAAGGGGCAGCGAACGGAGCCCTGCCAAGACGGCGAGCCTGTCCGCTTAGGCCCCGGGGGCGGGAGCTCAGGCCCACTCCGTTGGTTCCAGAGGGACAGGTGTGCCTGGCTCTGCAATCAGGCGGCTCCCAGCCGGGGCTCCTCTGTGTCTCTGCACTCGGTGTCCGGCTATCCCAGGCACTCCGCCCTTCACCAGGTCTCCGACCTTCGCCAAGTCTGCGGGAGACGGTGGTGGCTGTGATATCCAGCGATGTGATTAGCGTGCGAGCTCTCCCTGTCTCTCTCTGTGTCTCTCTGTCTCTCTGTGTCTCTATGTCTCTGTGTCTCTGTCTCTGTGTCCCCACCCTTCCCCAACGCGCTACATCAGGCACCTGGTAGAGGAAACTGCTGTGCAGGACACACTCGGAGCCCCGTCCTCCCCAGGGGTTCCTTCCAGAGCCCGGGAGGAGACCTGCTCTGTCACCAGGAAGGTGGGCGGGAACTCGGCTCCGCCCCTGGGTGTTTTCCGGAGCGTCTTGGGGAGGCGCCTTCTGCTCCTTCCAGAACCTACGGAGCTGTTGCTGGCTGAGAACTTGCGCCCCTGTCGCCACACCAAGACCCAGCATTTGGTCGTCATGAGGCGGGGAACTCACCTCAGAAGGCGCGGGCCAGGGCATCACCTTCAACCCCCGCTTGTTTAGTGACAGGCTCGCCTGGAGAACAAGCCTGTTAGGATCTCGCTTTCCTTCTCAGGGGGACGCGGCTCTCAGTTACCGACGCGTTGGCATCACCGGACCCCTCAATGCCGCGCGGAAGCCCCACAGGGCGCGTGCACCCTGCCGACTCGGTCACACTTCCCGAGCGGGTGGCCCCTCTGCATCCAGAATGCAGCGTAGGTGAGGACAGGCCAGGCCCACCGAGGGGCCTGAGGAGCGGGTGGGCACGCTGTAGGTGCTTGGCCGGCTCTCCTCAAAGGCAGGGCACACCCCTCCGGCACGCCGGCTCCCCGGACAGCACAGGCCCTGCCAGCAGACCTCGGTCATTAACACCACGGGAGGGGGCAGGGGGAGCAGCACCCCCACCCGAACATGGGGCAGCAGAACCCCCAGGGCGGCAGGTGGGAAGGCTGGCCCCACCCTGCCCCACCCTTTGGCCACCACGCACGTGAGGAGCGGAATCACTTTCGTGCCTCCATTCTGTCCCTTGAGACACAAGTGTGATGGGGTGTCAGCCAGCAACGTCACCAGGGGAGCCAGGCTGAAAGGGCCGGACGTGGCCGGTCTGCCTCTGGTTTCACCCTGCCCTCCCCCTGCGGCCCCCGTCAGTGACCGCGCAGACACTGTGACGGTCACTTCACACCGGCACCCCACAGGAGGCCCTGCAGCCCCCATTCTGCAGGTGGGCAGCCTGAGCCTCGGACGGGCGCCCCTTGGCGGCAGAGCCAGACCCACACCCAGCTCTGGGACCCCGGAGCCCACCCCACGGTCCTGCCGGTGGCCGCCTGAGTGTGAGGTCACTTTGTCACCCCCGGTGAGGAGGTGAAGTCCAGACACACGTGTGTCTTCCCGCGGTGGGGGTGACATCTGCTCTCCTGCCGCCACCGCAGGCACCTCTGCGCCTCTCTCCTTCCCGGCAATGTCACTTTCTTGGCACACATGGGACCCATCGTTGTCCCTGGCTCCCAGCCCAGCGACTGGCTCGGCAGCCCAGCCACAGAGGGAGCCCTGCCTCGTCCTTGACCTTCTAGGCTCGGCAGCCTCTGCAGGAGCCTCCCAAAGGCCCGCCCTCCCGTCCTGCGGGAGGTCCCACCAGGCACCCAGTGCTGCCGCCCGGAGTGAGCACCCAGCTCGAAAGCACCGCCACCAAGCAGTGCCCCCGGATCCCGGCGCCCCCCCCCCAGGGCAGGCTGCTCACCTTCCCCCACTGTGGGGGCTCCAAGCACCCCAGGGCTGGCTGCAGGAGCCCGGAGCACCCTGCACTGGCCCTGAAGGCGCACAGCTCTCGGGGCCCAGCACCCACCCGGTGCCAGCACAGACCAGCGGCAGAAGGATGAGCTCACTCTCACACCCACACCCTCATGCTCACACTCGGGCATGAGCCTCACGCTCACACTTGGGTGTGAGCAAAGGCTCCACAGCCACCCTGAGCCGTTAGCTTGCCAGCCCCCTGGTGACATGGGACAGACACACCCTCCCAGAGCCACAGTCTCCCCAGCCCTGAGCTACACGGGGCTGTGGGGAGGGCGGGGTCCCCGTGGGGAGTGCCTGGCACCCAACAGGGACTCAGCACTCCCAGCTGCCCCTGTGGCCCGTTAGCTGGGCACAGGAGCAGCACCCGTCTGCCTCCTGGTGGGGAGCAGGCTCCAGCGAGGCTGTCTTTCTGGAAACACCCGGACATGCCGCGTGGCCCCATGCTGTCCCGCCTGCGTGGGGGACGGTCCCTGCACCAGCCTCCTCTCAGTCTGCAGGGGCCATGACCTTATACACCAACCGCAGTGATGCCAAGGGCCCCTCAGTCGAAAGGACGGTGAGAAGACGCAGGAAGGGAGGAAGACAATGTCCACTGAAGAGGGCAAGCCTGGACCCACCCGTCACCAAGCACATGGCTGCCAAAGGGCCCGAGAGCATCAAACTCGTGCCTGGGTGCCACCTGCCCGCTGCCCCGGCCCAGGGACGCTGCCACAGGAGGCCCTGGGAAGCCTCGCCCAGACCACTGTGCGAGTAAACTAACCAAGAACAGAGGGAGGCTGCCCGCTGGGGACCCCAGAGCCACTGCAGTGGAGAAGCCGTCTGACCCACAGGCCCTCAGCCAGGCAGCCAAGGTCACGTCCACAGTGAGGAGCCGTGTGGACGGCAGGCGCCCCGACATGATGGGCTAAGTGGCACGGCCCCCGGGGGCTCCTCCCGAGAGCCTGGCGCCCAGTCTCAGCAAGAGAACATGCCCGCCGTCCCCATGGAGGGACGTTGTGTGAAATATGTGACCAGGACTCCAAAACCCACCAAGGTGACCACGAGCAAAGAGACTCTGAGAAACTGTCACAGCCCCGAGGAGCCGGGAAGCCGGGAAGGTGTGCCGGACGGGGTCCTGCGGCAGGGAAAGAACGTCGGCGGCAGCTAAGGTAACCCGAGAACAAAGCAAAAATAAGGGGTGGGCGTCAGCTAAAAACAGTGTTCTATAGGATCCATTGGCTGGGGACCAAGTGACCCCGAATGTCACTGACGGGGACACCCATGGGTGCCTGCAGCCCTACTCGGTCCGCGCAGCCTGGGTGTAAACCTGAATCTAATTTCAAACGAGGAAGGTGCTTGAGATGGGGCCCTGGCAGGGAGAGCGCTGAAGCCAGGCCTGGGCCAGTGGCTCCCACCCCGGGGAGGGAGGCGGGGGTCCCACGTGGCTACAGGGGGCACCCCACAGCGTCCTTGGTGCCAACCACTGCACAGGAGACGGCAGGAGGGCGGATTCCTTGAAGGAGCTTCCGGAGGCTTGTGACTATCACAGGGAGTTGGGAAGGATGGGCTGAAGGTTATGCTAATGATGGATCGTGCGAGAAAGAAAGGAAGGAGATGAGAATCTTCGGGGGGAAAATAAATCTGCCCCAGAAGGGGTTGTCTGCCCCCCCACCCCCCGCACGCTGCATGCGGCGCGGCGAAGGCGAAGCGTGGTTGCCACGACCCAAACACACCTACTGAACGCGCAGAATCCACCGCTGAGCTGCCTGGAAGCCTTAGCCGCCATTTCGGTAGTGACGTGGCACCCTCCCGTGGGTGTGAGCTACTCCGAGGGTCCCAGGAGGCTGCCCTCTTCACCGGGGACCAGGCAGGCCCTCCTTGCTCTGCAGGTGGTCGGGGAACCCGTCCGCGAGGGGGCTTTGCCGGGGACGATCTCACCTGCACTCCCGCCTCTGACCGTGGTGCGGGGAGACCGAACGAATCATGCGGCTCCTCCACGTGGCCCCCAGCACGGCGCGCAGGGATGGAGATGAAATATGGTATCTGTCAGATAGCGCGCACGGGCCAGACGCAGGGGATACTCGGCGTGGATTACCTGCTGCTGTCACCTTGAAATAAAACATGAAGACAATCTATTCCGCTTTGGGGGAGGCTAAGGGAGAGGAAAAATGCTCCTGGAAGTGTCATTCCCCAACCCCAGCCCACAGAGTAAAAAAATAAATAAAATCAAATCAAAAACCCAGAAAGACCTCTGAGCTTCGTCTTTAGCGAAGGGCCTTCAGGGACGCCTGCCTCTCTCCCCACAGCTTTGTCAGCCACGGGGCAGCGCTACAAAGATGCCGATGTTGATGCACAGCGCCTCCCCGAAGCTCAGCCACGGCCGCCCCCCCCCCCCCCCCCCCCCCCCCCCGCCGCGGACGGGAAGGGGCGGGTTCTGCCAGCGCCTCTGGGAGCCGCTTTCACTAAATCCAGAGACGGCACCCCGTCCGAGTATCACCGAGAGCAGTATTCAGGGGGCCCGCAAACCCCACGCGCCTGCCATCCGGGGAGCCCCCGGGCACTCCCGAGGACTGCGGGATGGCCAGTCTGGCCAAACAGCGCGGGAGCCAGGTTCCACGGGTTATCCCGCGCAGCAGGCTGAGGCCTGGTGGGCGGTGGAGGGGGGCAGATGCCCGGGCCCTCCAGGTCCCACGCGCTGGGGTGCTTAGTGGTCGGCAATCTCGGAATCGGCGCCACCAAGTGGGTGCTGGTTAGTCACAGTCCCACCTCCCCCAACCCCACAGGTGTCTCAAGCAGATCGGGGTTCGCTCACAGCCTCGTTTCCGCTTAAAATGCGTCCTCACACCGGGTGTCGAGAACAGGGACACTCTCGGTGAGATGCGTCACCATCGCCTCCGTAATGACTTGTGACATTTCCTGCCTGGTGGCACTTTGGAGGGAGGGACACACTGTGCTTCGGTAGCATGGCAGTGTCAGCAGCCTCCTCGACAGATGGAAAGTCGGGGGACCTTCTGCCCCAGCTCCCAGCCCCACCAGGAAAGGCCCTGAGGGTCCCCTGGGGCCCAGCCAGCCCTCAGCCCGGGCAGCAGCTGGCCCTCGAGGTCCCAGCGAGGGGCAAGGGGACCTGTTTTGAATGGGCTCAGGAAGGGCGTTGGCAGCTGGTGTCTGTCAGCGCCGGCTGCAGCGTGAACTGCAACAGGCCGTCCTGGAGTCAGGGAGCCCGAGGTCAAGGTGCCGGCAGATTCGGCTCAGGTGCGCAGGCTCTCGGTCCGGACCCCACCCTGACCCCGCACGTCCCTGGTCCGCGCCTGTGGGCTGCCCCCCCAAGGCCCGGTGGGGGTGCGTGGAGTGAGGACTGGGACTGGCATCCCCGGTGACGTGCAGGGACAGGCTGCAGGATCAGAGACAGAAGTCTGTGCTCCGCTCCAGATCCTAATGAGTGACTATTATCACAATAACTTTATTAAAAAAAATCAATGCGCATCAATTCCATTTTCAAGTTCATGGTCTTGCGGGCAGGGCAGCACGGGAGCCCCAGCAGCCACGTGACGCCTGGTCTATGCGGGGCACGTGGCGAATGATTCACACACCGTTCGGTGTATTTCTGCCAGAGCCGGTGCTACGCTGGGAGAGGGGCTGCCCAGCCCGGTGCACCCGCCCTGGCAGCAGGTGAGACAGGCGAGGGCGGCCCTGGCACACCGGCCACGGAGAGGGTGGGCAGGGGGGACCCGGCGGACCAGGATGAGCAGGGAGGGGCCCTGTGCCCTGAGCCCGGGACAGTGGCTCCCCCCGCAGCCTCGGCCTCTCCACCTCTAAGGGGAGGGATGACAGCCCCCAGGACCTGACAAAGCTACACATCGCCATCGTCTCTGTTGTCATTTTATCACCACCTATCAAACAAATCGTCATTACTGTCATCCCTAAACAACGAGCCCTGGCTGGTGCGGCTCAGTGGACTGAGTGCAGGCTGCAAACCAAAGGGTCGCAGGTTCAATTCCCAGTCAGGGCACATGCCTGGGTTGTGGGCCAGGTCTCCAGTAGGGGGCGTGCGAGAGGCAACCACACATTGATGTTTCTCTCCCTCCCTCTCCTCTAAAAAAATAAAGAAATAAACCCTTTTTTAAAAAATATTTTAAGAATAAATAAATATAGTTGCCCTTTGCCAAGGGGTCGTGAAATTTAAAGGAGTGATGTGTATAAACTGTGGAATTTACAAACCCAAATTACCCTCAGCCCCTAAAGGGCTGCTGGGTGATCACAAAAAGTATTTCTGACTCAGGAATCCCTGCCCCCCACATGCGGCCTCTGCTGTCCTGGGGACCGGACACACCCCAGGGCCCCAGGCCTCACAATCTCTGGGTCCCAAAACGGGAGGGGACCTGTCCTGACTTTGGGACCACCCCCCACGCAGCCAGGGTCGCTGTCCCTGTGAACGAGGCTGCAGGGTTCAGGAAAAGGGGCCGTCCTGGGCACAGCACCTGTGACGTTCCCCCTGGCCCTCAAGGGGAGCTGGTTTCCTGGCCTGCCGGTGGCCGTTTATAAAAACTGACCACATCTCCCCGAGGCCGAGGGGCAATGAGCCGTGGCCCTGGGCTTGGGTGAGGGGCACGTCTGCCTCCAAGGCTGTGGTCTGAACATGACCCCGAACAGCCCACCTCTCAGGACAGTGTCCAGCATGGGCCACCGGCAAACCAAAATTCCTCCTGTGGCTTTGACCTGTCATTTGGGTGAAACCGGGCAGAGCCCAGTTGTCCAGCGTCACCGAGTCAGGACGACACAGAGCGGTCATCTGTGGGGGAGGGGTGGGCTGTGGAGGTGCTGAGCCCTCACCCCTGCCCTCTCCCCTCTGCCCTCTGCCCTCCAGGACATAGAGCACCAGGAGCCGGACCACAGGCTCAGCTCCTGCAGCCCGTGTGTGTGATGAGCGGATGGGGAAGGGGCTCCCTGCACCTGGGGGAAGGTCAGCTGGCCACGACCCCGGGGGAAGCCTCTCCTCTCAGCACCTCGGGTCCCTAGCCCTGCACAGGTGGGCCCGACTGCCCACACTAACCCTGCACCTGAACCCTGCACCTGTGCAGCCAAACCCACCTGGTCCATGGTGGTCTGGGAGGCGCCCCGCACCCCAGAGTGAAGCTTGGTCCCAAGCATGGTCAGTCTGGGCAGAGGGACCAGCTTTTTGTGAGTGTCTGACGTGTGACAGGTTAATTATTTATTGAGGTTAATGGACTGAATCTCTGCAGTTACTTCCAACCGGATGCCTCTCCGAGTCAATTCAGGCGACGAAGAAGCGTCTCGTGCTCCAGGCTGCGGCCCCAGCTGAAGGGCGTGCTACGGGGCCCCGGGCTTCCTGCGGGCTAACCGGCCAGGGCTCTGAGGGCGAGCGAGGGAACAGGGCCGGGCGGTGGCTGTCCCCCAACCAGCGTCACACAGCCGCAGCCAGTGACCCCCCGAGCTGCACGTCCTCGCCAGCCCCTTTTACCGGCAGGACACGGGTAGGAAACGTGTCGCTTTGCCCAAGGCCACGTCTGGGGTCTCCCCAGGGCCCCCAGGCCCACCAGCGTCTGAGGGCCCTGCTGTGGGCTGTCACGGCCGGCAGGAGGTCGAAGCAGTCAGAGCTGGGTTCATGGAAAGCGGTAGAACAAACTTTAAAAAATAATGAAAAGTAAAAAGAAAAGGCCTCCTGTGTGCGTGGGGCCTCAGCTGCAGGAACAAACATTCATTACCGTCGTCTTCCTCATCCTCCTCCTCCTGGTGACGGCTGCCATCCTCTGGGCTGGCATGGACGCTGAGTGGGATGGACAGGTGAGGAGGGGACCGTGGCCCCTCACGGGAGCTCCGCGCAGGGTGCAGGCAGGGCAGGGACAGTGAAACAGGGTGCAGCCAAGAGGGGGGGCCCAAAAATAGGGATTTGGAATGGGACCCAGAGCTCAGGGTGTCCAGGAAATATTGGAGGGACATATAAGATGCCCTCACCCCTTCCCCCACAGGTGTGAGTTGGGGGAAGGGACATATGGAGCAGGGACATGCAGAGCTGCTAATCCATGGCATGGTCATTTAACACATCTATAGCCTTTGGCTGGTGGCTCAGATGTATTAAATAGCTGTGGCCACGCTCTGAGGCAGGGGGATGAAAAGGACTCACCCCCCACGATACGACTGAGGGAGGACCCCTGAGTTACAGCGCCTGCCTTCGTGGGAGTTTGGAGAAGATTGGCTCCAGGACATGGGGACACACCTGCCCAGACTCACGATGGCAGCCCAGTAAACTTGGAGTAATGCGGGAATGCTGGCAGGTGTGACTGATGGTAGGAGTCGGAAGTGGGGGTAAAGAGGAGGATTGGCGCGGGGATTTAAACTGCGATGCGGCAGCTTTGCCAGGGAGACCCACGCGGTTTCACCAGAGGCAGGACCCCCACAGCCCTGTGAGGGAGAATCACCATGTGGCTTTAGCAGAGAATCGCCACTCGGCTTTGCCCGCAAGGTGAAGGGGGAGCCTCATGGCTTTGGCAGAGTGGAGACCCCTGCCCCACAGCTTTGGTAGAAGAAGGACCACGCGGCCTTGGGGTGCTCCCTTTGGCTGCGTGGCCTGGGAAGCAAGAGAGACTTGACCTGGAAGAAAGGGGAAAGGACTCTTGCCAGTGGGCCATGAGAAGGTGCCACGTGGCTTTGGATTAATCAGAGATCCCGCCTGGACGACGACACAGCTGATGGTGTCAGGAGCCTGGATCCCAGACGTGTGTTTCTTTTCCTGAGTTACGGTACCCCGAATTAGGGCAGAGGGAGATAGGAAGCACTGTGGGCGTCTGTGGGTATCCTGAAGGACTTTGATATTTTAATGAAGACATTAGGTCACTACTTTAAGTCTGTATAGCATTAAATAAACATTTCCTTTCCTTTTCACAAACCTCTGGCTTTGAGAGGCATCTTTCCACAAGGCGGTGGACATAACGAACCTTGGCCCTGTGGTCTCCTGTGTTCTGTTACAACAGGAACCTCGTGAGAGGCCCCCAACCAACGAAGGGATATCCGGGCTAAAACTTGAAAGCAATGCAGGAGTCAGCCAGCGAGGGTGAGGGAGAGGTGAAGAGGCAGCTTCGGGGAGTCCTCAGCACTCATGGGGGCCCCTCGGAGGGACCCGGGATGCTGCTCCAGCTCCCTGAACACCCTAAGCTGCTTTCTCAAGATGAGCTCGCCGCATGTTTGGGCAGCGGAAGTGTGGCCGTGAGGTGGGGGAGGCGGTCCTCAGAGCGTGCACACGCCCACCCGTGGGGCCCCTGGGGGGGGCACACGCCATATGGGAGGGGAACAGAAAGCTGTGCTCCAGTCTTTTTCCACCCGGGCTCCACGTGCCCCACCCCCCCTTCCACCAGCCTCCTCTCCCAGTCCAGGGGGCGGGAGGATCCTCAGGAGATGGATTTACCTGCAGCTGTTCTTCAGGCTACCTTTTCAGGTATTCCCAAGGCCAAGCTCGAGTTTGATTAAACTCGTCCCTTTCCTTCCATCCCCGCCCGGCCCATGGCGCTGAGGCAGCACAATAAAACGCAGCTTTGCGCTCTTGCAAGAAAATGACTTCCCAGCGAGAGCCGAGGGCAACTCCAGTTCACCCGGTCCCGGAGCCCAATCACCTGCACTTGGGCTGTTGTTGAGAGTCAGCGAAAATATTTCCATCTCTCCCCGGATCTGGGATTCATGGAACTTCACACACGCGTGCTATGGTGCGCCAAACTCGAGAGGGAGGGGGTTTCGTCTCCACGGGGACCAGAAGGCGGGTGCCCCCCTCCCCGAGTGCTGTGGGTGAGAGTCTCGGAGACAGGGCCCCCGCACGGAGGACAGGGGTGGGCGACCCAGGAAGGGTAGCTCCCTCGGGAGGAATAGCTGACGAGCTGTCGCTCCCTGCAGGTGGAAATGCCCCCATATCCCCAACATGGGGGACGGAATAGTAGAAAAGAAAGACTTGATGGGGGAGGGGGGCGGTAAAGGCGAGGTTCTGCCCCCCCCCCAGCCTCCGACCTGGGGCCTCTGCTTCCAGAATCATCTCCAGCCCATCCTCCACGTCACCCCAAGCCTCGGATTGGTGGTCTTTATGACAGGAAACTAGGCTGAGGGAGGGGGCCTGGGCGGGGGAGGTGGCCTGCAGCACCGGAGGGCTGGGCCCTCCCGCCCGAAGTGGGGGGGCCCCAGAGTCTAGGCCAGACCTGAGTAAAGCAACACCTCCGATGCAGGAGTTGAGGTCGAGTTTTCAAGGAAAGCGTGTGGCAGAGAGCTTAAATGCTTTGGTTGGTTCCTGTGGGGGGACGTGAGTGAACAGACACCCCGTCCTGGAGACACACACACGCCCCCGGGGGGCAGAGGCTCCGTCTGTGCCGGCCCCGCCCGCTCCCTCATTCCAGACTATTAACATTTTTAATCAAAGGTTTCGGTTATTGCACTGCCCGAGGTTGGCAAAGGTTCGCTGTTATCATGCACTAAAATCCATCAGGATCCAGATGAAATGAAATTAATGTGAGACGCCGAAAGAAACTCGGGTCGCTAGAGCATGAATTTTTCAGGCTGTGCGTGGCAGGTTCCAGGAGGGGCCGCCGTCCCCCAGCTCGCCTCTCTGGGTCCCAGGGCTGCAGGGCACAGACTGAGGGAGGCACTGGAGCCCACCCAGGACCGGGGCGGGGGGGGGGGGGCCAGGAGCTGGGAGGGAGCAAAGCTCTCGGAGGCCCAGGACTGGTGGCCAGGCTAGCACCAGCCAAGCCCCCGCTCCTCCTACCGGAAGATGCTTCCCACACATGTTCACGCTCAGACATCCCAAGAGCGGCTTTCCTTCTCCCCCACCACTTCCCCGAAGGGTCCCGTGGGGCCTTCCCTCTCCTCCCTTCTCCCACTCGGGCTCTTGGCACCCAAGGAACAGGTTCTCTCCCTCCTCAGCACCCCAGGCCTTAGCCAAGGGCCCCAGCCCGCCGAGGTGCTCAGGCGCATGGAGCCAGCCGGGAGCAGACCTGTGCCGAATTCCAGGAACACAAAGTTTAACTTCGTTTGAGAGGATGGAGCAGGAAGGCCTTCCCAGCCCAGGTGGAGAGCCCCCCGCATTTCACCCGGACACACGCGGAGGTAGGACCCAGAGGGGGTCTGTGTCGTCCGCGGTGCAGGGGGGCGGCGTCTGTCTTCTCAGCAGACCAGAGCCTGTGCGCCTCGTCGCAGGCGGGGTGGAGGGCTAAGCTAGGAATAGGGGGAGCGCGGGGCCCCTCCGGTGCACCCACCTGCCTCATGGCTTACCTCCAGCAGCAGCTGCCCAGGCGACAGCGTTCTCCTGGCTCCCGGGGCCAGCAGGACACCGTCCAGGCACCGTCCCTCCCGCCTCTGGGACGAAGCACGGTGCTACCCCTCACGGTCTCTAGCGCCGCGCCAGGCACCACACGCATTACACTCGGCAAAACGCCCTCCCCACTTGCATTTCTTCCCTCCCCAGAAACAGCAGTTTTGCAGAGTGGGTGTTCTTGCACAATCTCTATGTCGCGTCCCCCGTCTCACCCCGTTCCACGCTGCCCTTTTCTCTGACCGCCAGGTTTTCGAGTGGGTCCCTCCCACCACGTACACACCCCGTCTGCAGTTTCTGCTTCCCACCCAGCCCTCCGGAGCGCTCCCTCCCCGTCCCCCCCCCACCAGAGGCTGCCTCCCACACCCCCACCCTGCGCACGCCCACTGAGCAGCATGCCCGTCGTCGTGGGGGTCCCAGGAGAACGCTGGGCATGTGGCTGTGGCCCATCTGGGTCCTGCGGTGCATGCGCAGGGGTTGGCAGCTGCTGCGACCTCGCCGCCTGCTGGAACGGCTGCAGCGCAACACCCCAGCAGCCACCAAGGCCGGTCCTGCGGCTTCACACCACGCCCACATCCGCTGCCGCACCCCCCCACGCCCACACCCACGTGGGCACGTGGCTTAGCCGGCTTTGTTCATTTCCCCCAGTCCCACAGCTGCCGAGTGCTGTCCTGCCCCCACATGCCTGTGTGCGATTCTAATGACTTTGACCTTCTCTGTTCAGGCTGATTAGCTCTTTGGGTTTCCCATCAGCTGTCTGTCCACATCCTTTGCCCATTTTCCTGTCCGCGTGGCTGTCCTTGTCTTTTTGATTGGCAGGAGCTCCTTGGAAATTCTAGGTCTGACTCCCTTGTCGGTTTTAACAGGGCGAATATCTTGTCTCGTTTGCTCAGCTGGGTGTTAACTGTGTCCACATTGTCCTTCACGCAACAAAAGTCTCTCACCCGGACATCAGTGATCGTATCGACTTGTTGCCTTGTGGCTTGTGGCTTGGAATTCTTGTTTGAAGCATCCCTGCACCCAGTCAACCAAGACCTTCTTCCAACCTTTGCTTTTCCCATCAGGACTTCCGTCCACTCAGAGCCCAGCTGTGCGTGAGCTTTGTTCTGCTCCTCCGTGAGTTTTCCGGCCCTATTGCAAAGATGTGCGAGGCATGTCAGCACCTTTCTGCACCGACCGAGACGCAGGCAGGGCCCTTCCCTCGTCTGTTACTGCAGCAGACAGGAGAGAGACTGGCCAGATGTTCCGGAAACACGGGTTCCTCCTGGGTCACTTTTCCCAATATGCTGCTGGTTCAGCTAGCCAATGTTTTACTTAGAGTGTCTGCTTAGTTTGTTTTTTTGTTTAAAAAAAAAAAAACAACGTCTGCACCTTTGGAGAGAATGGAAGTGAGCCTGTAATTTTTTAAAAACTCTGATTGTCTTTCTTGGATTGTAAAATCCAGAGTACATCAGCCTCATAAAGTGAGCCAGGCAAATACCACTCGGCTTCTACTTTGCCAAATATCTTGTATAAAAACACAGATTAACCGTTCTTGCCCTGACTGGTGTGGCTCAGTGGACTGAGTGCCGACCTGCAAACCAAAGGGTCACTGGTTCAATTCCCAGTCAGAGCACAAGCTTGGGTTGCAGGCCAGGCCCCCAATAGGGGGCGCATGAGAGTCAATCACACATTGATGTTTCTCTCCCTGTCTTTCTCTCTCCCATCCCCTCTCCAAAAATAAATAAATAAAAATCTTTTTAAAAACCCAATTTTAAATAAGGAAATTAACCATTCTTGATAAATATTGTAGAAATCTCCCCCAAGAGTCATCTGGAGTTGTGTTTTTTTGTGTGTGGTGTTGGTGATTTTCTGTTTGGGGGAGCATTTTTTTGCGTAGGGGTGGATTTCTTTGCTGCTTAGTCATTTCGTTTGTCCTTCATTTTTGGTTTTTGTTGTCTGTTTGTTTTGTAAAGGAAGATCCTGATTACAATTTGTTTAACATGTATCTGCCTATTCCAGTTGTCTGTTTTCTCTTATACCAGCTTTGGCATTTTGTGCTTTCTGTAAGAATTTATCCATTGCATCTAAGTACCAAATTCAGTAAAAATGTTCCTGTTGGTGATGCTAATTTCTTACCTTGCTTATTTACAAGTCCTCAATCTTTTTCTTAATTGGTCTTTGCAGGCGTCTAGCGTGTTCATTTTTCTCAGCAGTTTTTGGGGTTGCTCACCCTCTCCCTCAGTTTTTTCCTGCTTTTATCTCTTTCATTTCCTTCCATATTTGCGGGGGGAGGACAGGGTGGGGGGTCTCTCTCTTGCTCATTCATTTCAGCCTCTGTTGCTTTCTGAGGAACACACACAGAACATCCGTTTCTCTCTGAGAATCTCTCCGTCTTTGTGCCGCGGACTTGGGCACGTTGAATTCTATTATCACTTGTCCCGCATCTCCCTTAATTTCCTTAATCATTTCCGAGGGTTACCCAGAGCTGCGTTAATTACTTCCCCCAAAATTGGGCTTTCTAAAAAAAAACTTCCCTTTGTTAATGTGCGTGTCATTCAATCGAGGTTAGAGAATGCAGCTTATCTTATATTAGTTCTTCGAAACTGACACCCGTTTTTGGAGCGGTTTTTCCTGCGCACGGGGGAAGGGCGCCCTCTGAGCGCCGCCAGGGGGCAGGCTGCTGGCCCACCTCACAGCCCCAGCGCGTTCAGGGCGCCGACAAAGACGGCAGGCCGCCCGCCTTCTCGTCTCCGCTTGATTCATCGTGAAAACCTTCATTAAAATTTCTCTCCAAACTTCTATTGCTTTCGCTTGATGCTTTTTTTGAAGCTATGCAGTTAGGTTCATATATATGAATGATGAACAGCTCTTCTTTACTTATTTACGATTACATAGCGTGCTTTTTATTCTGTAATTTTTTTATCCTTAAGTTCTGTGTTATATCTTTCTTACCTTCAAAGTGGGAATGCTGAAACCCCCCACATCATAAAACTAACATGAGCATTAAATATGTTGGTCTATGTAGTGCATTTAAACCTGGGTCGAGAATATTAACGCCCCTTTGCCCAATTTTTTTTCCTTTTCCCAATTTTTTAGTTTTATTTTCCAGTTTCCGCAGGAATCCCGTATTACGGGGGTTCCAGCTGTGCCACATGCTGATTAGACATGCGTGTGCCTCGCAGAGCGGTGCCCGATACGCCCAGTGCCCGCCTGGCCCCTACGGACTTGTCACGCTGTTGCTCACCAGTCGTCCCCACGCTGACCTTCACGTCCCTGTGTGTAAAACACCCTGAGGCTCAGAGACCCGGGGGGGCCAGGGCACCTCTGCCCCCTCTGCTGACTCTCCTCCCTTCCTGCGCCGCCCCTGCCCTGCTGAGCGGGTGGAGTGTGCGGAGCTCCTGGGAGGGAAGCGCTGGGCCAGAACTCTCCACCTGGCGGAAGTCCCAGGACGAACGCCCGGATGAGCTGCATGGGCGGGCCTCAGCCTACCCGGAGAAGGTGGCCCAGACAGAGGGGAGACTGTGTCTAAACAGATGCCCGGTGAGTGACAGGATGCACCTGCACCAGGGACGCTGGTTCCTGTGACAAACATTTGCAGCCAGGAGGGACCGGGTGCAGTCCAGCTCCCCCATGGAGAGAAGTTTCTGGAAGAATTGTCCCACCTTGTTGGTTAGCTAGCAGAGAGGAGGAGGAGCAGAGCACCCACGGTGACCTCGCTGGGCTCTGGGGTCCCCAGGCTTGCACGTGAGCCCGGAGCTGCCTGAGCCGGGCCCCAGGAACATGCATGAGTCACCCCCTCCCAGGGATGGGGTGGCAGGACTCGCAGCTGCGGTGCCCCTCACCCACCGCCCAGGAAGCTGGCCTCGGAAATGCTGTGGTCGATCTGAATTACGCAGAGGGGTTTCGTAACTCAGCCCCTTCCAGATCGCATCCCTTCCCAGCTTCATCACCGACTGGCTTGCAAAAAAAAAAAAAAATCAAGCCAAAGGAGATACTAAGTAACCACCTCTGAAATGTGTTTGGTTCTTGGTGGTTTGTGGGGCGGGGGGGGGGGGGGGGGGGGGGGGGGGGGGGAGGAACACCAGCATTGGACAAACCCTCAGACCCCAGCCCGGGACTGGGAAGGAACCAAGGTTACCGGGGCGACGTCTGCAGGCCCAGGCTCCCCGGACCCCACAGGCCTCAGCGAGAACCCCCTGGGAGCCTGGAGGGCATGCCGCTCCCGGGGCCCCCACCAGCGATGCCGGACGAGAGCATCCAGGGAGGGACCTGGGACTCTGTGCTTACACCCTGACGGGTCGTTCCTAGGCCTGGCCTCTCGCCCGACCCGTCCTACCCGCCCCGGCCGCGGCAGCTTCCTCCGGGCAGTCCTCACGCAGTGGCCTCAGGAAGCAAGCCACCCCCCTCAATCCTCAGTTAAAGTCTTGCCCTAAGCAAGGTCCCAGGGTGCTTTGCACAAGGCAGGCTGCGGTCCCGTGATTTATCTCGGGAAACAGAGGCTTGGTCTCCGTCCAGCGTCTGGCCCGGAGCCCCGGCCACACTGGGAGCTTCCGCTGGGAGGGCAGTGAAGACGTCTTTGCTCCGTGGACAAGGCGACCTGCGGAAAGCACCTGAGCTGCGGCTGGATGCCAGCGGAGCCATTTCTGGATTAGACGGTCGGAACTTCCAGGGACAGGCAGGGGCTGGAGGTGGAGTGATTTGGTCTGTCGTGACCGGGCCGTGAGGCCTCCCTATCAACCCTGGAAGAGAGGGCCTGGAGAGCTGCTGGGGTGGCGGACAGGTGGGGGTGCTGGGGCCGCAGTCCCCTCAGAGAGCCCCAAGCCGGCACCCCAGCCCAGGCCGCGCCCCACCCATCGGCTCTCCCTGAGTCCGGCTGGTCCTGAGTTGCGGTCTTTCACAATAAACCAGCGAACTGCTCGCCACAGGGAGCAGCTCTGCCCAGGTCACTAACCCCCGAGGAGCCTCCGATCTGCAGGCAGGTGGTCAGGGGCACAGGTGACAACCTGGCGTGGGCCCCTCCCCTGTGGGGTCTGACGCTGGGGAGAATTGGAGGGCATCAGGTAGCAACTGAGAATGGCTTGGATACAACCCTCCCCCTCGCCCCACACACACACACGAGAACTGGGGTCACAGAGGCTCCCGCGGCCTGCAAGGCCGGGGCCCTAACGCTGGCTGGCTCCCCAGTCCCCGGCAGCGTGGGCCCCTCCGCTTCATCGTCAGCATACGCGGAGGGCAGGCTCCCGCCGGCAGGAGCCGGCATCTCCCGTCTTTCTCTGAAGATGAAAAATGGTAAGACAGCCCTGGCCGGGGTGGCTCGGTTGGCTGGAGCATCGTCGCATAT